>FXXK01000023.1:611078-664601 GCA_900184695.1 Betula pendula | reverse complement strand
CTTAAATGTTTAGAATTAAATTATTATTTTTATTTTATATTCAAATAAATTCATAATAATTTTCTTTATATTTTTTTATATTATTTAAATATAAGACATATAAAAAAAAATACAATGAATGTTATAATTGATGGTTAGATTATGGTTACGGCATATAATTATGGATTTTTTTTTTTTAATAAAATCCATAACGAGTTAGGAATCAGTGACATGAAATTAATAGAGACTTAGAAAACTGATGGGGCTGTTTATGAATCTCAACCACTAAGGTTAGAGGTTAATAGCGTCATTTAGAAACAAACTACAAACAGGCAGACGAATATTCTAGTTCAACAATCCCTTCTGTGGCAACTACCACGTGACCCCACAAAGTACGACGATGTCAGAGACTCACATGCCGTTCTAGACACGTGTCATCACTTTTTTTCAGCAGTGCCGTCGGTCGCCGTCGGTCGCTCTCTGTCTCCCATTTCATATTTACAAAATAAAATTGTAAAACTGCTAAATTCCGCCATGGTGGTAAATATCCATTATTGATTTATTTTTATTAAATATTTTTTTATTATCTGTGTTTTAATGACTTTATATTTTTACCTAAGATTCAATTTTTTTCAGCGTAAAATATTTTTATTTTTTATGGAAATCATTTTTCAATTAAATATTTTTTCGTATAAAATATTTTATGGCGTTTAACGCATACAAAAAATACCAATATTTGTTATATTTCCAATCAATTATATTAACTTGTAAGACCTTGTCATAATCCAGTCGAAACTTCGTTTTGACTTTGTTGAGACCTCATCGGGTTATAAAGGGATCTGACGGGGTCCAAACGGGTCACTATGAAGTCTCAGTAAGGTCTCAATGGGTCATGATGGGTCACAGCGTTGTCCTAACAAGGTTACGACAATGTCTCAACTAGGTTTCAATATAGTCAGTGCAAGGTCCAAGCGGGGTCATGACAAAATCCCTACGAAGTTTTAGTGGGGTCACGAAGAGATCCTTGCAAGGTCCCATGCCAAATGAGAATAGTCGAGTCACTTCATAGGCCTCTAGGGGTGGTTTTGGACACCCCCATTTTTCTCTTTGAGAGTGGTTTAGCCACCCCTAGACTAACTGTTAGGGTGGCTTCTAATTTTAATTTTTTTAGTTTTTTTTTTAAAAAAAAAATATTTTTAGTTTTTTTATTTTAAGTGTTTTTTTTTTAATAAAGTATAGTCACGTGTCATTTGTTTAAAAGTGATGCATAGATTTTCATTAAATTTTGGGCCGGAAGATTGATTGATGTATCATCTTTGTCTTTAACCACAATGTAGGTATCATTTATGATTAAAAAAAAAAATGAAACTGAAGTAGCAAAAAATAAAGTTATTAAACCATACGAGGTAAAATGGTATTTAACCATATAAATTAAATTCACCATTTTATATTGAACTTAAGTTTTTTAAATAAGAGGTGATTTAACATGGTATTAGAACCATATGTCATGAGTGTCATAATATAAAGGAAAATGCTACAATATATGGATCATAAATCTAATGGTAATTTTGAAAAATAGAATGAATAGAGAAGGATAAAAGAAGAAAATGTAGTATTTTCCATATAAATTAAAGGAAAATGCTACATTTTATTCTCTTGTCATTCTCTTATCATTCTATTTCTTAAAATCACAATTGGATTTGTGGTCCCCATGTGTAGGCACATATGGGCACCACAAATCCAATGGTAATTTTAAAAAATAGAATGATGGGATAAGAATATCGATAAATATTGTAATATTTTCTAAATTAAATGATTAAGTACTTCTCTTTCTATTAGTTAGGCTTTTAAGATAAGTAGTATTAAACTGATTTTTTTTATCACGTTACTTATATTATATAATAGTAGTATAACAATTTACTAAGCAACATTACTCACAATCCAATACCCTTAATCGTCTATACCATTGAAGAGTTCATATAATTATGGCTTTAATTTTTTTTCTTTTTCTTGTCTCATTTAGAAAAAAAAAAAATCAACAAACAACTCAAAATCAAAATGAAAAATATTAAGTTTTAAGTAAATTACCATAAATTCAAGTTTTTAGAAATAAGTTTTTTTTTTTTTTTCAAATGGGTTAGAGAATTTTTTTTTAATATAGTCTATTAAACTGACATGTGTCTAAAATACATATGATTCTCATGAATATTTTTTTAAAAAATATATAAATATCACATATATTTTGGATACATATCAAATTCAATTTTTTTTAAAAAAATTATCTAACTCAATTCGAAAAGAAACTTTGTCCATTTTCTCAAGTGATAAATAATTAATTTTCTTCTGCAAGGACCATAGGGGTGTAATTGAAAACAACTATAAATGTAAATCATTTTCCTTTGGAATCTATCAAGTAATCGTAGGAATTTTAATATTTGGCCATCATCAAAATCATAGATATATATATATATATATATAAAGTAATTCTACATATTATATTTTTATTTTATTAAACTAATTAGAATTTTTTTTCTTTTTAAGAAGAACGAAAAACACCATTATGTCAACTCAGTAAAATGAAAATATAAAATTTAGCATTACTTATATATAAAATACGCTAGAGGGGGATAGGGCTAAGAGAGCGAAAAAGGTTTATAGAAAGTTTATTTGGCAATTTAATCACATATCTAGATACTAACCAAAAAAAGAAAAAAAAAAAATCACATATCTAGATGGTCCGTGACAATCCAACTATAGGCTGAAAATTGATGGACAAACTGTAAGATGCTGACATGCATGCTGTGCCCGGTCCCGTAGAGTGAAAGAAACCCTAAGAAGTTGACCCATCGGTTTAAAGATATGTGATCCCCCATCCCCTCGTGGAACCAAAGAGATAAATGACATTATTATTTTTCATACAGTTAGGGTCGTTTTCTACTAAAATTAACAACAATAACAAAAAAATCATTTAACATTTTTTTTTTATATTATTATTATTATTATGTGAGTTTTGTCGTTAGGGTCGTTTTCTACTAAAATTAACAAAAAAAAAAAAAAAAACATAGAAGATTCTTTCTGGTTTGGTGATGTAGTTAACATTAAGGCAAGCAAAGTTGGATAGTTGGTCGTTTGTCAATCGTCATTCGTTCAAAAAAAAAAAAAAAAAAAAAATCTTTTTGGTTTTTTTTTTGTTTTCTTCTGTTCAATCCTCAACACTATTTGAATGTCCCTTTCATTTATATTCCATGCTAATAAATTTTTGGTCCCTTGTTTCACGGGTGTGATACTTCAGTAGTCCGTTATATATAACAATTCCATACGTACAATATTTCAGACAGAGACGGAATCATGGGTCGGATGCAGTATCGAACTAGAGGAGGGGATGGTAACTAAATTAAAGGCCATTGCCGCTCTCTCCCTTTTTAGTTACAATATATATATATATATAATTAATATATTCATATATAAATATATAGTTAAATATTAGGCTTGATCGATCCCTTTTATGTCCTACTGATAAGAAATTTTTGGTATGTTTGTTAATGTGCTTTGGGAGTATTATTTTTTGTTTTTAATTTAATAAAAATGTTAACGTGTAATATAAAAATAAAAATTATTTTTTATATTTTGAGTTGTTTATTAATATTTTTAACTTAAACCGTATAAAACGAAAGGTAGAAAACATATTCTTTAACAATCATGACCAAGTTCCGTCCCGATTCCTGAGACAGCATACTCCTACGGTGGGGGTAAGAACCATTGGAGAGCATGCAGTAGCTATCTTGTTAATTACACCACTTTAACTAATGTTCCAAAACCTTAACACCTTCTATTATTTTTTAAAGACATGGAAAATGACAAACCCCTGATCAGCCTGTCTTATACACACACACACATAGATAAAATATATATGCACTCAATCCGTAATGCTATCCATGTGATTTGGTGGATGATTTGAATAAAGAGATATGTTTAATTAGACCTAATTTTTTAAGCGAGAGTGGGCGGGTGATGGCTGTACGTAGTTGTTCAATAGAGAGCAAGTTTGAGTGCTGGCATGAAGATTATATTGTATGGGATGAGCATTAGTTTAATATACATATGAATATAAAAGTCATGCACAAGTATGAACGAAACTAGCTAGGTTTAGATAAAAGGGTTTTTGACTAAATATATACACCTAGAGGTCGCAATGATATTAAAAAATAAAAATAAAAATTCTTTGCTCCTTTTTTAGAGTATAAATTTATGTGACCCTGTAAAAAGTTTAGATCCTTTTTGAATGTTGTGAATGTGACTCCGGCCGTTTTGCTCAATTTCATATTGAGTATCATTGTCTTTTTTATTTTACCACTCAAATATCAAATAATCCTTACCAGGGATGGAGCCAGGAGATAAAATGGGTATGGGCTAAAATAAAAAAAAAAATTATAAGGTAGGGCAAAAAAAAAATTGGATAAAAAGATAAAAATAAAATAAAATTAACTTGTAATTAAACTTGATTTTTTTTTTCTTTTGTTGGTGGGGGGCTAGGGCCCCTACCGGCCCCTCCCTTCGTCCCTGATCCCTACCCTAAAATTCTTATATTTGAGATAGTTAAGTGAATGCTAAAAGGTGAGTAGAACTGTAAAAAAAAGAAGGGTTATTGTTAAGTTAGTGCAAAAAGAGTGAATCGCCGTGGATATTCTATTCAAAAACATATTGTGAAATGTTACTATTTTAATTCTCAAAAACTTTCATCGAAAGAGAGAGAATATCGTTTGACACTGAAGAAGGGATTAATTCAATAAAAAAGGAGGAAGATTGAAGCTATTATGGCCAAAAGCATGCGAGTCTAATAGAATATTGTAGATTCAAAGCATCTCATCAGCTCCAATCATGGCCATAGGCCGTACTCCCACCAAGAAGTGAAGTTTGGTTTTCATGCGCTGGACTACACTCACAAAGTTAAAACTGTTTGCCACTAACTCAACTAGCACAGTGTGCACTAGGAACTTAGCCAAAAGGTTTCACCAAATTGAATTGGAGGATTTTTTTTTTTAATTTTGTTTATTAAAATGATATTTATTTTAAAAATATGTAATGTTTATACACATTTTTAATAGAATACGTAAGAATTACATGTTCTAACAATCAATGTCAATCTAATAAATTAGGACTTCATTTGTTTCGACGTAAAATATTTTTAAAAAAATATTTTTTGATATTTGTTGTGACAAAAAATAATAGTCAAATCGAAAATATTTTTGATTTGACTAAAAAAGCTTATTTAGTTTATGAAAATTGTTTACGTTTTTAAATTTCGTAAAACTATTTTTTGAAATTGAACTTTTCTTTCTCAACTCGTTAAAGACCGTTGAACCTCCTCTATTGCCGGAGATGCAGGTAGTTATTGGCCGTTTTCACCGTCGCTTATTTTCCGTATAAGCAAAGCGCTAAAAAATATTTTTAGAGAAATTTTTTTTTCTAAAAAATTAATTTCATTGAACATATTTTTTTAATAACATTAAAACAAACTGAGCATATATTAGAAAAAATTTCTCAAACCTAATTTAGCCGAAACTTTTCTCCGGTAGCACTGTTTAGAAATTACAGGCCCAACTAGATTATTGGATAAGGTCAATATATATATATATATATATATATAAAGCTTGGTAGTTGGTATTGTTTATACCAACTCGTGTTCAATAGTGACAAAACATGTTCATGCTCAACTGTGGTCCCTCACAGCCCGTGCCCATCTTGTAGCTGTTCCTCCCACAAGAGGCGGCACTAGATTATTAAACCTTTATCACCTTTTTTTTTTTTGTAATAATTATCACCTAATTGATATCTAGGTTTTAAGAGTATTTACATCGAGTTAGTAACTTTTTTGTATAAAGTTAAAAAAAATCACCTTTTTATTATTATTTTAACTATTAATTTTTATTATTTTATTTAAATATTTTTACCTATATTTTAAAGTCATTGGCATGCTTTTATCAAAAATCTTTATTTTTTTAAAACGACGTTTTGGTGACCACCGTAGTAATTCACCAATTTTTGAGCTTAAGTAGGTAATCGGATGCAACTACAATTTTATTGAAATTTGCATTTAGGCTAACAAAAATAACTTTTAGCCATGTTTGTGGATACTCTAATTATCGCAAAACAAATAATGATGTTGTATACCAATCAAAGAAATGCCACAAATGCAAGATCAGATGGTTTCAGAGTAATAATTGCTTTGTATAACATCTTCTTTTTTTTTTTTTCAAAACAAACGACTCAAAATATAAAATAATTAAAATTACTTTTACCTCTATTTTAAGTAATAATATTAAAAAAAAATACTACAGTATTTACTTGTATTTTTCTCACATCTTTTTACTTTTTAAATCATTATTAGATTTGTGAGTTTTATGTATAGACCAAAATAATTAAAATTACTTTTATCTCTATTTTAAGTAATGATATTTTTTTAAAAAATAAAAATAATACAGCATTTATTGGTTTTTTTTTTTTACATTCTTTTATTTTTTTAAAATTATTATTAAATATGTGAGGTTATATATAAAACTTATAAATTTAATAATAATTTAAAATAGTAAAAAAAATAAGTGAAAATAATAAAAGAAAAAAATCTAACATTTTTGTTTTTTTAAATAAAAAAACAAACAAAGGAAACTGATCCTTTCTGAGAGCCTATATGGATTACGTGTCCCTACGTGGCTATGTGAAGGCATCTTGACCGCGAGAGGGGGAGTAAATGACGGTAATAATTTTGAAGGGTGGAAGGTCATCATTGACACGTTGTATCTACATATTAACATCATTATTAACCCTCCCCACCTACAAGCAATCAATTACATGTTGAAAACACACAACTATCCAAGACGGGAAAAGGGTTAAAAAAAAAAAAAAAGTTTGACCTATTATAACTTTTACTACCCTCCTTTAAAAACCCGGTAACAATTTATATTTTTAAAAAATAAGTGTGGAGTGAATTATCACATAAATAATTTATATTTTAATAATTAACTTGACAAGTGTTAAGTAAATTATTTTGTAATTCTATAAATATAATTAATAATATTTGAATTACTATATAATAATTTATATTTTAATAGTTGATGTGATAAATATCATGTAAATTGATATGTTAATTTATAAGAAATTTTAAAAGTACTACATTAATTTGTAAAAAATTTATAATAAAATTAAAAATATCCCTAGCAGCACTAAAAAAAACTTTCTTAGGATACTCGGATTTATGGTTCAATCTAATTCTGATAACCTATATATATTAAAAAAAAAAAAATCTAATTCAGACCATTTTCCTAGGCATTATGGTATTAGTGAACGTGCCTAGTGCCTACAATTTAGCCCAGTGGGCTGTAACGGGTCAGGCCTTTCCCATCAGTTTCTTTGTTTTGGGTGAGGTAAACAAGAGAAGTACTCTAAAACAGTTATGAGTGTTCTATTAGGGGCCCATGTTGCGTGCGATTATCACTGTCCTGTAAGGGCCGTGCATGGTTTCTGAACAAACTTTCGGGGAAGCCCCAATGGGAACTTAGAATCAATGGCTCACCTTGTTAATGGCCCAATAACTAAAATAATAATAATAAAAATGATTAATAAGGGTTCATACACCCTCACCGTGCCTCTTTACCTTCTGTTATCGCTTTGTATGGCCCTCATAAAGGACCATATTGTTAATGGTCTCTTAGAGATTATTAATAAATGCATTTTTTATTTTATGTTTTTTCTTTTTTCTTTTTTTTTTGGTTTTACTTATTTTTATTAAATTTGTTATTGAAGAGCTCACCTTTTATGTTGTTATTCAATTCCTTGTAACCATTATGCTGTTATTGGATAAATAATAATAATAAAAAAAAATTTTAAAAAAACAAAGAAAAAGAGAAGAAGAAGAAGAAGAAGAAGAAGAAGAATTGATCACTTAATTAGCAAGACAAAAAGAAACAAGAACAGTTATTGTAACGCTCCACCCGAGAAATGCAACATTTTACAATATCCTTGTGGTGTTACTTCTACCACTTATTAAATAATTAAGATTTTATGACGTACTTATGAAAAACTAAAAATCCTCTGAAAATGATAAATATTGAAATGTCAAAATCTAATTTTTTTTTTTTTTTGGGTTTCAATAAATAATTTAATTAAAGCAATTGTTAAGATTTTTTTTTTTTAAAAAGGATTGCCGAAAGAAATCCATTTTTTGGCAGGGCCTAATAGCATGCCATAATCAATGACTATTAATTTTCTCAACAGCCATATTTCTCATTAAAATCCGACAATTTTTTTATTTTTATTTTTTATTTTTTAAATATGTTGCTCTTCTTAACGGATTAAGATCCTTTGTAGTCCCATAAGATGAATCAAAATGAGCCATGTTATCGTAGAGGGAGAAAAAAAAATAGATAAAAAAGGGCAACAAAATTAAGGATAAAGGATCGAAATGACTGACTACTCCCATGGAATGTCTATCATCAAGAGCGTTAGTCAACTACTCCCAAAAGCATATTTTATAGTATTTATAGCATATGCTATATTTTAGGGTGCAACAATATTACTCTACTCACGTGTACGACTCTAGAAATATATTTTGCGAGTTGCGATTTCAAATGTTATAAAGGGTTTTAACTTTCTTCACTAGAAACTAATTAATTTTCAAATGAGATGATCAAAGGCTTTATCCAACAAATAGTATCAAAGTTATGGTCATGCTCGGTTCGAGTTATGGGAGCGTCATATTGAGGGAGGGATTATTAGAGTATAATAGTACTGTTTTACTCACGTGAATAGCTCTAAGAACATGTATTATAAGATGCGATTTTGAATGTCATAAAAAATTTTGGCTTCCTTCATTTGATATCAATTAGATTTTATATAAGATGGTCAAAAGTTCGATTCAACACTCTAAATCCCTTATTGCGTGTATATTTAACTAGTATGAGGCAAAATTCATGACCAATAGCTTATCTTCAACTTGTATAAAACACATCTATGCTATAGAGATCAGTAACATGTGGATAATCACTATAGCTAGGGATGGAGCCAGAGAACATTATGAGGATGGGCCAAGACCAACAAAAAAATTTGAAGAGGAACCAATATGCTAAAACAAAAAAATTGGCTTGTAAATATATTTTTTTAGCTTGTAAATTTTCCAAAACATAAAACATTTTTGGTGGTGTTTTTTTATATTATGTTTATAAGCCATTTTTGGTGGTGGTTGATCACCCTCTTGAGAGGTCAACCAGTCCTTCAAATACCTCCTCAAGGCTCAAGGTAATGGGATGGTCGGACACCCTTTAAGATATTATTGCCCTTTATTTTATTTATTTTTAAAATTTTTTAATTTTAATTTTAATTTTTTATGATGACATAATTCGTTTTGAGCCGTTGGATGGGAATTGCAGGCCATAGCTCGAGCATTAAACAGGCATGGACTGCACGCGTGATTAGTGGCGCATGAAAGGGTTCAATATGTACTTTCAAGCATTGAATCAATCATGAAAAATTCCTGAAAAGGGCTCCCCGCTCAGCTGCTAATAAATAAAGATGCCGAAAAAGCCATCTGATCTAAAAGAAACCCAGGGTACTTTAGTCATTACGTTATTCCGATTTCCCTCTCAAATCTATCGCTATTTTGATTTCCCCCTCCTTTTAAAAACTAAAAAAATAGAAAAATATGGAAACCTAATCTATTTTCTATATCTGGCGAAGCAATCTGCGCCGTCGGATGTGGCGCAGTGAAGTGAGCACTAAAGGTCTAGACTGGCCCACCTCGAGCTCGGCTAATTGTAGAGAGACACGTGCAAGATAATACATATCTACTCTCCACGGTTTTTGTTTCTTTTCAGAAACTGTTGCTGGAAATTTTGGCGGGCAAATCCGTGAAATTCAAATAAAGCGCACAAAACCCTAGCGGGCCCTATCGCTTCCCTCTCTCTCTCTGCGAAGTTCTAGGGTTTCGCTATGAAGTCTCTGCGGCTCTGAGGTTCGTGCTTTCTCTGGTTGTCTTTAATTTCCATTTCCCGGTTACGTGTTTATTTTTCTCTGTTCTGTTCCGATCTCCGACGAGCTTCTAGTTTTATGATCTGACTTTCGATTTTTTGGTTTGATTCCTGATCCTCTCTTGGTTTTTGGTTAATTTTTTTGGTGTAATCTTGATTACAGAGAAATCAATGGAAGATCTCCGAGGAGGTTGCTAGTCTCTCATTATTATGTAAGCACCGTTAATTTGCAAGATTTTTTTTTTTTCTCTGAGCAATATTAGGGTTTTGAATGTTTTGATGTTTCTGCCATGTTTTCTTTAATTTCTTGCTTTTTGCTACCATGAACAAGTGAATTTTATTTGTACATTGAAGGATTTTTTTTTTGAAATCTCATGTTTCAGGTTCGATTAAATTCAAAATTGAAGATTTTTGGAGGAAATAAAGAACAAATTAATAATTTTGGGGGAAAAAAATAATGGGAAAATCGTCTCCAAAAGATAGGGAATCGAGGAGTTCCAAGCGGAAAAGGCGGATACGGAGTTCGAGCAACAAGTATCTGAAGCCCGGTACGCTTGCTCAACTTCGGTACAACAAGGCCTCGGCTGCGAGGTCCTGTACTGATCTTGGGAAGAAAAGGGTCGCGGTGTTGGAAGCCAAGAAGTCAGAGAGTGAACTGACGCTTGAAGATAATAAGGCCATTGATAGAAGCCCTTTGATGTTGTCGCCGGTGAATTTGGTTAAGCAGAGCAGTTTCCTGGGAACACCAAAGACACCTCGAGTTGAAGATTGTGAGTCAGAGTCCCGGCTTGAGTCGCTTCCAATGGATTTGCTGGTATGCTTTATACATCTGTTAGCTAGAACTTGCTTGCTCATCTATAATCATGTAGTCTTGAATATATTTTTCATTCATTTTATGTTTAGAAATTAGGACTTTGAGATTTTAGTTACCAAGTTAAAGATTCTAACTTTTTATTCTTCTTCTTCTTGTGTGTGGTTATTACCATATAGAGCGAAGTTGAATGGGGCAATAGTTAATACATAGACTATGTCATGGTTGAGAATTATGAAATTGTGAAATTGAACCTAAAAAGGGAGGTATATTGATTACATGCAAGTAGAATGATGAGAGGTGGAAGTTTAATTTCTGGATCTTTTTCCTAGAATTTGTTTCGAGGTGTGAGTTATGCATGATTATTATAGCCTTACGAGTATCATATGGTACTCCATACATTCTGAGTTTCTTAGGAAGTTGAGTAAGGTCTTCTGGAGTTGAATGAGTATATGGTGTAAAAATATATCTGCTCTTTTTGGTGAAGCTGACATCCTGTGGTTTGCTTCGTGCGTTCTTTGACTCGTTTCCCGCGTGAGGTGAGGATGATTTGCCTGGTGTTTTGCTCACTGCCACTGAATCTATGCTTTAGTCACAGAAGGTCTTAAATATGGATAGTTGGGCAATTTTTGCTCGTGAAAATGTGTGAAGATTTGATTTGAGCTTATTAAATGTTAAATCACCAATTTTTTCAAAAGCTTAAGATGATAGGAAATGATGAATTTAATTATTTAATTTTTATTCTAACACTTTTCCTCACGTTTTAGGCTCAAACTCTTTCTTAATAAGTAAGGCCCCACACATGGAATATTTAACTAAAATAGGAGGTGAAATCATAGAGTCAGGGTTTGATCTCAGGATTTTTGCTTTGATACCATATTAAATCACCACTTATCTCAAAAGCTTAAGTTAATAGGAACAGATGAATTTAATCATTTAATTTATATTCTAATATTGAAATATTAGAAATTACTCCACCAGATAGCGAAATGTTTAGCTTTCTAAGTTTTTGAATAGAACCCACTACCCTGTTTAGCAGTTACTTTTTACCTACTATAAATTATTGCATTGTGCTTCTTACTTTGATAGCAACAATTTTTGCTTTTTATTCTTTACAAAACATAAAACTGGACCTTTAATCTCATGTCCATAAATTATAAACAGGCACACAACACTTCCACAAATCTTTTTGTGTTATATGTTTGTTGGGGTATGTGTATCTATTTTTGAATGTATGCTGCAAAGTGCACCCATACATGCATATCTAGTTTCTATTTTCTATATGTATTTTTTTGTGTGTTATTTATGTGTTTGTTTTGAGTTACTAATTCCTGTTTGTTTCATGAATTTGAGGTTAAATTACTTTGCCACTTGCACCACGACCAACTGAGGGCTGTTTTTCATGTTTCTCAAAGAATTAGAAAAGCTGTAAGTTCATCCCTCTCTCTCTGGAGTGTGTTTGTTTGTGGATCAATTGTGAATGTGAGTTGAAGATGGATGGTTCTGTTTATGCTACTGTGGGCAGGTCGTGCTTGCAAGGCAATTCCACTTTAATTTTACTACTCCGGATCGCTCTCGACAAGAGATGTTAAGAGCAATGACTCCACGGCCAACAGAACACTGGCCATTTGTTAGGTAGTTATCTCAAACTTGAAGTTGTGTCCTTGTTTTCTGTTCGGTATCCAATTTCAACTTTTAATGCTTCTATATTTTTTCCCGTCATTTGCCCTTTGAAATGATCCTTTGCAGCAGGGGAGATGGAAAGGCTATTTGGTTGCCAAGCCCACATACCCCAAAAGCACCAAGGCATGGTCCTCGGCCACCTTCTCGGCTCAAATTCTCTGAGATGCGGCAGGTTGCAGCTGTTCTATTCCCAGAATCAGCTTTTCCTTCCAGATGCATGGTTCCATCTGCTTTACCAAAGCCCCTGTGCAAATCCTTGGCTTCTAATCGAGTTCTATTCTATGAAGATGAGTTATGCCATGCTGTTGCTCAGAATAAACTTCGTTGATTTCCTTTTCTGGTTTCTTATCGCCTCATGTTCCTCTGTGTATAGTTTGTTTCCAGTTCTATAGGTGGTCATAGTCAGGGTAGGGAGTGCGCAATTTTGTAGATTTTCTGGGGCAATTTTAGGTGATATGAAACTAATATTTATGTTAGGGTTGAAAGATTTAGGTGATGGTTGTGGGAATAACATATTTCAAACTGGTTACTTGTATATTTCCTATATATGTTTGAAAGAATGGCTTGTTCTTTCTTCTTAGCAGGACAATTGGTACTATAGTTTGTTTGAAGTATCAATTGTCCCCTTGTATTTTTTTTTTCTTTTTTTGTCAAAGCAGTATGATTTTGGAGGATCTGTTCTTATCAAATCATGCTGCTGCTTATATTGTCCACATTTTTTCTTCTTCTTGCTGGTGTTGCATGTTAGGAATTTATTCATTTAAGATACGAAAAGGAAGCAGTGCCAATGATGCTAAAAGATGAAGATGGTTGCGTGTCGTATTTAGTTCTTTTTATGTGGGCTAGCATAGTCATTTTCTTTTGTTTTGGGCTCATAATGGGCTCGGCCATTTTTGGACAACAGTGGATGTATGTTTTTCTTAATACTGATTTACGCATGCTGAGAATAAAAATGAGAATATTTGCATAAATCTAACACTCCCTTGCAGAAAAGAAAATAAATAAAAAAAAAGATTTAAACTTAATTTTGTTATTGTTACGTCAACCTTTAAATAAACTTAGTTTAATATAACTTCTACCAATGCATCTGATGGTTTCAATGAGCAGAAGATAAGATGCTGATGGCATGATTGGAACTTAGTTCTTGTCAATTGTTGATTGCATGCACTTTCTTGAGAGTTGTCATTAGTAATTATCTAAGGCCATCTTTTTGTTTATTATGAAATATACGTGACCTCCCAACTGTATTTTGGGTGCCCTATCTCAGAGGGCTTGGTCACTTTGATTGTTTGTCCTTTTAAACTTCAGAAAGTGGAAGGAATTCCGAGCACATGACAAGACCGTGACATATTCATGAAATAAAAAAAAAATTCAGTAAACAAAATTAAATACGCATACACATGATAAAACCATAGTAATGTTATATGTTGGATTTTTATTATTCTTTTATTTTTTTTAAAGATGATGTAATTTTTAAAATCATCATTGAATTAAAATCTAATATTGATCCATCTTAAATTCAATGATGATTTTAAAAATTACAACACTTTTAGACAAATAAGAGAAATGATAAAGTTTTACGTATAGCATTGCTCTTAAAACCACTATTCTCGTGAAGCGAGATCATCATGTATAAATTCCATTGACATATATTATAAAGATATGTTGAGATTCCTCTCCTATAACTCTTTTCCCTATTCAATTAGAAAAAAGAAAAAGATAAGAAATAAGAAAGATATATAGAGTTTGTGCATATATAGCTCTAATTTGAGTACAATAATAACATAGACCGAACTCACACCAAATCAAATTAACAATTCTATCTGATTGACCATTTAATTTTGAGTAATGCTACTCTTCACGCTCATTTTATACCGACGACGTGTTTTAAGTGGTTGGTCAAACATTTAAAACACGTCGCGTTAGACAATGTGAAGTTAGTGTGATAAATGAATATAAAGAATAATATTACTCTTCAATTTTTCCATTGGAACAAAAAAGTCTGGATGAATATATTTCGGCAGAATATATATATAAACACAAAATAAATTCATCTAATTTTTTGTTACACAATACAATAGATTTATAACATCTTGAGATATTGGATTTTATTTATTTATTATTATTAATTTTTTTTGCTAAAAGAGAACTAGGCATGGCCCTTAGAAGAATTCATTCACGTGCTTATTTATGACCAGAGGGGTGAGGATCTTATAAGCCTGCTCTGAGGGGTGGTAACTGTCCCAAAATACATATTTAGAGGCATCGGAACATGTATTTAGTGATAAGTGGTTACATAGAATGCTGACCTCTATATTCCCTGTGCCACAACATCCTTTATTCGCCACTTCAAATCCTGAATCATAAGCCAAGGATGAACAAAAGATGCATAGGGGTTTGAAGTTCTAAAAACGTATATATTCTGTCTATTAACGTTAAATCATCACTTATTTAAAAAATTTAAGCTTAGAAGAAATGGTGAATTTAATTAATATTTTTAAACTCCCTCTCACGTATGAGTTCAAACTCAATGTTACGGCCTAACATGTGTTCAACACGTCTGCTTTGATATCATTTCTTATAAGCGTAAGTTTTTGAAATAAGTGAAGATTTAACAATAAACATGATTTTCAGTAGAAAAATTGGAAGTAAATAATAACTAGTAAAAATGGTGGTGGTGATTACCATATTGAGCAGGGTTTTGGATAATGGAAAGCAAGGGATTATAGATATCAAGATAGACAAGCCTAGCGTGTGGAAGCCTTTTATTGAGGGAATCGATTTGGGAGGAGAGCTTTGAATTGAAGAGAATTGCCGCTTGGTTGGCAGACTCAGAACACCTTCTCTCTATGCCTCCACCCAGTGTTCTCTGTGATGGCACACACCCTATCGAAGGTAAGCTTAGTACTCCAATCCTTCTTGCTCCCAGTCCATAAAGTTCCTGCACATTTTTTTATTTATTAATTTTTTAATCCCTCTATTTAATTGTTTTGATATCATATTTCACCAAGTTTCAATATGGATCTAATCAATCAAACAAAAAGAGATATGCTATATATTATACCTTCGCTTCATAATTGAGTTAATAAGGCAGTGTCCATTAATTCTTAGTTTTTTTTTTTTTAATAAGTACTAATCTAAAGACTGATGAACACTGCCACATCAACCCAATAAAATAGAATAGAATGAACGTGTAGTACCTAACATTACTCAAGTAAAAAACTTGCCAATCTTTTTGTTTAAATTTCGTGCCAGGACAAATATTGTCAACCATACAAGTTCATGAATGCAGAGTGACACATGGAGTTTATGTTTGTATATCATGCTAGAATATATCCAAATATTTACTTTCCTTATTAGTTATTAGATTGATACGAGAATCTGATTTTGCTATCGATTTATTATTCCCTCTGCTGTAATATTTTACATTATCCGATTCTATTCCTATTGTATTTCCACTTCTATTTTTGATGGGCTTTATTTTATTTTATTTAGCATGTGAAAAGCACAAATTTTTTTAATAGTAAGAACAAAGTTAAAATTTTTTTTATTAAAATAAAAATGTACATCTCACATATTATTAAAAAAAAAGAACGCGTCTCATTTTTATAGATTAGGTTGAATGAAGTTCTTCCAATCCAATTTAGAGAAAAACTCTATTATTTTAATTTTTTTTTTTTGAAACAAGGGTTCATTGGCAGTGCCAGTATCACATCAGTAAGGTGAGATAAAAGTACGGTGTATAAGATATATTAGTATTTCTCTGGTAGGCCATGGTTGATGAAATTTTGTTGAACAAGTGTGTCAAATGATCAAACATCACTAGTGCAATCAGGGTGTCTTTAAAAACATACCCGAAAGAAACTTGTAGCTGATCTAACCATTAGATCAGTATATCCATGAATATCATAATGTGCTCTCCTGAATGGTGTGGAAAAATAGGTATTTGCAATGTCGTCGCTCCCTATGCACACGATGAATATACTTTTTGACAGCATAGTCGCCGCTCTGTCTTCTCCTACTGCTGTCTTTATCTTCTTCATGTAATCTTTGAACATTTCTACTTGATCCGATAGTGAAAGGACAGACTGATTATTGAAATGAATCAAAAAATAATAATTATAAAAATATATAAGAGATTGTAATTTAAAAGAAAAAAGAAAAAGGAGATTTGGAGGGAGAGATCAGGGAGGGCTAATTACCACTATTTTAGCAGTGAGAGGATCATATCCTGCACCCCCAGAGGCAAAACTTACACCAGTAAGGAGGTCTTGAAGGTGCAGATTCGGATCAAGATAAGCTGGCAAAATCTTCTTTACACCAAATAATTCAGCTGAAAATTTGTTTAATATTATTAGTGTAATCGGTATTTTTTTTTTTTTGGAAAAACTTCATTCATTACCCCAAATGTTTCATTACTTTTACGATCATACCTTTAAACTTTAAAAAAATGTCAATTTAGCATTTAAAGTTACCATCTTTCAGAGTTTGTAATGTCAATCCTCTCGTCCGCAACCATTAACGTTAAATCTTTAAAATATCTCTTTTGTTTTTAATTTTTAATTATTAAATTATTTTATTTTTATAATTTTTAATAAACATCTCAAGGGCATCTTGACAATTTCACTAATAAATATGGACAAAGGGAGTTGAAGTTGCAAACTTCTGAAAATAATAATTATAAATTGACACTTTTAAAATTTAAAGTACGATGGTAAAAGTGATAAAATATTATCATCTATGAAATTTTTCATATATATATAATATATATATATAATATATATTATATATATATATATATATATATATATAATATATATAATATATATATATATATAATAATTAGCAGCAGTAGTAAGAGCAAATGTTCAAACCACAGCAACCGTACCTATGAAGTCTGAGGGGACCCTTCCATTGCAGAACCTTCCAGTTGGTTGTCCTTCTGTGAAATCCCTCCCATATGGTGGGAAATTGCACTTGACCACAGTGTCAATGTTGTTATTATTGCCCGGATCCACTATTGAATCTCCAAAGACAATGAGTGCAGCAACTGTTTCATTCTTAGACATTCTTGTAGCACTGCCTGCGGCTGCAGTGTTGTGGAAAATGATGAACATGGTGATGGAGAAAATAATGTTTGAGGAAGAAGAATAAATAGGTTTTTGGGAGCGAAACTTCATGGTATTATGAGTATATTTTATGGAGCTTCTTCAACTTTTGAAGAGGAAGCTAAGACTTTCTATGTGCAATGCATGGCTCTGGAGCAACCTATTTATTGGATCTAGTCATGAGATCGTATAGAAAGAAAAAGATAGGTTACAATTAATGCCACTTTCTTTGGTATAAAGTAAGTTGGCAGTTAATGGTCACATTTTATTTTTTTGTGTTAGAATATTAATTAAATGATTGAATTAATTATTTTTTTATCAATTTAAACTTTTAAGATAAATAGTAATTTAACATAATATCAGAGTAAAAATCATGAATTTGAACATTGTCTTCGTAATTCACTTCTCATGGGCTTAAACTCCTAATTAATAAGTGAGATTAAATACGTATAATATTTAATTGAAATGAAAAGTGAATTACAGAAAATAAACTTCAAATTCAAAACCTTTAACTTTGATACTATGTCAATTGGTCAAACCTTATAAATTTTCCTACTTTATATATGTATTAATGGAATAGGGAAGGAAATGAACCCATTGCTTTCCTTTCATTCTCTTTCTTTACATAAGAATAAGAAGGCATTTACTCAAAGCAACTAAAATAGGACTGACATTTCTTAATTAAAATAAGAGAGTTGATGCTCTTCACACTTATTTTTCAAATTCATGTCACATTGATTAATATAATATATTTTAATTAAGTGGCTTTTCATGTTAGTCACTTATAAAAAAAAATATAAAAAAAATTACTTATAATACGTCATGTTAATTTGTGTGACATAATTATAATAAATGGTTGTAAAGAGTATCATTACTCATAAAATAAACATGCACAAAAAATAACTAATTAACATAAGCGCACCCAAAAAAAACGAACATCAACACGCAAATTGAATACCTATAAAATTTTCAAGAAATTGAAAATTCCCAAAAATGGAAAAATTCTATTTTACCTCTCAATGTTTGAGCAGATTTTCAATTTAGCCTCCAATATTACAAAATTCACAATGCACCCCCTCAATATTTGTAAAAAAAATCAATTCGGACCTTCTATTACTTAAAGCCGTCTAAATTGACAGATTTACTGTTTACTCGTTTTTTTTTAAAATTTTTTTTTTTTTTTTAAAAAACAAATGAACAATAAAAATCGAGTAAACCGTGAACAATAAAAAAAATAATAATAAAAAAATTGAGTAAACAATAAATCTGTCAATTTAGACGACTTTAGGTAACGAAATGGCTGAATTGAATTTTTTTAGCAAATATTATGAAGTACATTACAAATTTTTAAATATTGAAGACTAAATTAAAAATCCGCACAAACATTAAGGGTAAAATATAAGTTTACCTTGAAAAATCTTATGGCATATAATTTTACTGTTTCTCCACGTAAAACTTGTTTAGGCAATTTCATTGAGTGCCATTACTTACCTGCCACGTGGCTTTTGAACAACAACACTAATTAGGTTTGCATTAAATGAGGTTAACCACCCGAATTGTGGATTAGGATCCATTACATTTTTTTTTTTTTTAAGTGTAGATTACTAAATTGTATGTATAACATTACTTTTTGAAACCATTATCCTCGTGCAGCAACATCACCATGGACAGATATATATATATATCAGAGTCTTAATGGTCGTCTCAACCACCTTTAGCTGCTTTGATTTGTGTTGATCATTAGCAATTTCATGGGAGTACTGTTAAGGGTCATTTTCTTCGATCATCTCTGTATTAATAATAAAATGTGAATCCTCAACTGCATTTCGTTGTCTGAAATTTGAATCCTCAACTGCATCTTCTACGACAAGTCATATATATTTTTTCTTCTAGACATATAATCAAGCATGATTAAGATCATCTATAATTTTTAGGATAACGTTTTATTTTAAATTGGGTTGGAAGAGAGTTCTTTCAACCCATTCTATAAAATTGTCATATATTTTTTAGCATGAAAGAAACGCATATTTTTTTAGGGTCGGCATGATATATTTTGAGGCCTAAGGAGACAAATTTAAGTGAGCTTTTTTTTTTTTTTTTTTCAAATTTTAATTTTAATTTTTAATTTTAATTTTTGATTTATATTTTTTTATTTAAAAATCGTTATTTAGCTTTTTGCTTTTAATTATTTCCAAACGACATGTAGAATTCATCTTCTGTGCGAGATATTTAGTTTAAACAAACGACGTATTTTATGTTAAGCTACATATAATTCTTGTTGTTGTTGTTGTTTTTTTTTTTTAATGTAGAATTAATTTCAGAAATTGAAATTTACTTTATTATAAACATTATTTTAGTGAACGAACTAAGCTAACATGTTGGTTTTAAGTTCATGCGAAATTACGACTTTAATTATTGTTTTAAGAATACCACTAATGTGACTTTCTATTTTTCTTTCTTTATAAAGTCTCAATATCTTAGCATCCAATTATTTGTGAATTTTTTTTTTTACCATAATTGGAGACTTAATTTTTTCTTAACAAAACTTATTTATATTAATGACATTTGGGACCTTATTCCATTGGGAGCCTTAGGCAACCCCTAATTTTGCCTAAGCAATGAGCCGACCTTTTTTTTAATAGTATGTAAGAATGCACATTCATTTTTAGTAGAATTTTTCTCACCTCTTTTAATGCTATTGAACTCTTCAAATTTGGTTTTTCTCTAAAGAGAAAACTTACAAAAAGTGTTATTTAACAAGCTCTTTACTCTCTTTCAAATTAACTTTTGTTAACAAAGCTCTCCAAATATCAAGAGTCAAAAAGTTAAAGATATTTAGTTTTTTAACCTCACGTATTCATTTTCATTTCCTCTCTCATCGATCAAGAATAAAAAAAAATATTTAACTAAAGTAAAAAAAGTTCTAAAATATTTGATGTTTGGTTCATTTTAAAAGTGATTCACTAAAATATTTTAAAAAAAATTCTCGTTAAATTTAATTTTTATTTGAGTAGCTCAATAAAAATGCTCATGCTCAAAGTGAAAGTGAAACGTTCCTTAGTTGAAAGAAACATACTCGGGTGCATGCAAGGTGTAGGTATACAACTTGAAAGAAAGAATCCTAAAGTCTAAGGGTGCATGGGCACAGCCCAAGCCCTTCTTAGAAAGCCCTCCTCCCTCTCCTTAAGTTCTGGACCTCATGCATACCATAAAATAAGCCCATGAAAGCAGGCCATTTTTTGTATTATCTGTGGATCGACCCAACTCAGCCAACCCAAGATGTACAGGCCAGCAAATAAGAGAGAGATGTCACATCTACATAATAATAATAACAAAAAAAAAACCTGACAACGGCCACCTGTACTGCTAACATTTTTGTTTATTCTTTAATTTTAAGAGTATTTACAATAAACTCTTTAAACTTTTAACAAAATACACAAAAATTTATATTTAACAAATTCTTTATTTCTCTTTAAATCTATCGAGCTAAAAAATAAATATTCAATTTTTTTAAATATTTTTTTCTCAAGTGACAACACTTTTGGTGGGTAGAAAACTTATTTAAATAGTATTGGCTACACTTTTTATAGATTGGATACACTTTTCAAGAAAAAGTGAATAATATTCATTTAAAATAAAAAAAATATTTAGAAAATTTATTATTCAGTGGTTTAAAAAAAAGTGATTACCTAATGTGANGTTTTTTTTACGGATCCGGATCCCCGGCAATTTCCTAAAAATTGCCGGGCTGGTTTTTTTCAAAATCTAAGCATCTAGGTGAATCTAATGCCTAGAACATGCCACTTGTCAAAAATAATATAAAATAATGAAGAAAAATGAAAGTGAAAAAAAAGGAAGAGAAGGGGTGGGGTGGCTGCTGGGCCACCCCAGAGGTGGCCGCCGGCCACCTATGAGGTGGCTCGCGGCCACCCGGCCTCCTCTGAGGTGGCCGCGGACCACCCAGAGGAGGCCGGATCTGGATCCGGCGTGGCCGACGACCACATCTGAGGCGGCTCGCGGCCACCCCGGATCCGGATGAAGCGGATCCGGCCTCCTCTGGGTGGCCGCCGCCACCCCAGAAAGGCCGAGTGGCCGCTAGCCACCTCCAGAAGTGGCCGGCGGCACCACTGGGTGGCTACGGCAGCCTGGGCACCCCAGAGGTGGCCGCCGGCCACCTATGAGGTGGCTCGCGGCCACCCGGCCTCCTTTGGGGTGGCAGCGGACCACCCAGGGAGGCGCGAATCTGGATCCGGCGTGGCCGCCGGCCACCTCTGAGGTGAGTCGCGGCAACCCCGGCCACCCTGGGAGGCCGGGTGGCCGCAAGCCACCTTAGAGGTGGCCGGCGACCACATCTGAGCGGCTCGCGGCCACCCCGGATCCGGATGAAGCGGATCCGGCCTCCTCTGGGTGCCGGCCGCCACCCCAGAGAAGGCCGAGTGGCCGAACCACCTCCAGAAGTGCCGGCGGCCACCACGGGGGTGGCTACGGCAGCCACCCCTACCCCTTCTCTTTCCTTTTTTTTTAACTTTCAGGTGGCCGGCGGCCACGCCGGATCTAGATCCGGCCTCCTCTGGGTGGTCCGCGGCCACCTCAGAGGAGGCCGGGTGGCCGCGAGCCACCTCATAGGTGGCCGGCGGCCACCTCTGGGGTGGCCCAGCAGCCACCCCCACCCCTTCTCTTCCTTTTTTTTCACTTTCATTTTTCTCCATTATTTTATTATTATTTTTTGACAAGTGGCATGTTCTAGGCCATTAGATTCATCTAATGGCTTAGATTTTGAAAAAAACCAGCCCGGCAATTTCCTAAAAATTGCCGGGGATCCGGATCCTTTTTTTACCACTAGCAATTATTAACCCATAATGTAAAAGACATTGTTTTGCTAATCATTTACTTGTAGATTATCTCTGTAACAAAATGTTTCACTTTTTTAATATTTTCTCTGTCGTCACTCATCACTCACCACTCATCTCTCTCCCGCATCTTCTCTACGCATGAGAGCCAAACTGGCCCGTGGAGAGTGCCTTCTCTCCGACCAGAAAACCAACTGTTAAACTTAAACACCCAACCAAACCCAGCGATCAAACCAGACGTTCCCCCAGGGAGAAAAATCAGTGAAAAAAGAAAACAACAAAAAAATTACTACTCCACACAGCCTACCCAATGCCCATCAGATCTTTGTACACTGGCCAGTGCGGGGAAGCTGCTTCAAGTTTCCTATGGAACTGGGTATTCCACCAGTGAGCTGATTGTCGAAGAGAATTAGATGTTTCAAGTAGCTTAATTCCAGGATAATATCAATCTCTTTGGGTATTGAATCAGTGGTGTTTGTTCCGATTAGAACAATCGTACGTAGTGGAGATGGTCTTGGTTTGGTGTTGGAATTCCAACGACAGTAGGGGTTGGGGTGGAGCATGGCTGTAAATATGGTGGTGAGAATTGAAAGAGTGAGATATGATAAAAAAAAAAAAGAAAAAGAAAAAAGAGAAATAATATTTAAAAGAAATGAGAGAAGAGAATATAAAATCTGTTAGAACATGTATAAAAAAAACAGTTGTTAAAATAAAGAATTATACTTTTTAATTATATATTTTAAAAAATGTTGCTAAAAGTTCTCTAAGAAACGTTTGCATAACAGAATGGGGTCACATAATCAAATACTTATCTATTTTCCTTTATCTCATTTTCTTTTTTAATGAATATTGACCAAAGTATTGGAGTAATCTTTCACTATATTTGGCGGGAGACTTTGTGCTTAAACTTTCTTCTTTTTATAGGATCTCTCAATTTAAGATTTGACACGCAATCAATTGGTACTGTAGTTTGTTTGAAGTATCAATTGTCCTCAATTGTCCCCTTGTATTTCTTTTGTCAAAGCAGTATGATTTTGGAGGATCTGTTCTTATCAAATCATGCTGCTGCTTATATTGTCCACATTTTTTCTTCTTGCTGGTGTTGCATGTTAGGAATTTATTCATTTAAGATACGAAAAGGAAGCAGTGCCAGTGATGCTAAAAGATGAAGATGGTTGCGTGTCGTATTTAGTTCTTTTTATGTGGGCTAGTATAGTCATTTTCTTTTTTTTGGGCTCATAATGGGCTCGACCATTTTTGGACATGTGAGGAAGCCCTTACTCACTCTAAAGAGTAATTATATATGTCACCCTTCATGTCTACTTTGTGTCAACCAAAAGTGATGTGACTTTTAAAATTACCATTAAATTTATTATCGATGATTATTGACTTTTGATCTAATGGTGATTTTAAAAGCCATGCCACTTTTGGTTAACACAAGGTAAACATAGAGGGTGACTTGTATCATTACTCCACTCCAAATACATATAATTAGCTCATTCAATTCTAATTACTCTATTCTTATTATCGTCCCTTCAGTTAGTTAGGGTAAAAAGTATAAACTTAGTTCAATATAACTTCTACCAACGCATCTGGTGATTTCAATGAGCAGAAGATAAGATGCTGTTGGCATGATTGGAAATTAGTTCTTGTCAATTGTTGATTGCACTTTCTTGAGAGTTGTTATTAGTCATTATCTAAGGCCATCTTTATGTTTATTATGAAATATACGTGACCCCCCAACTGTATTTTGGGTGCCCTATCTCAGAGGACTTGGTCGCTTCGATTGTTTGTCCTTTTAAACTTCAGAAAGTGGAAGGAAATCTAAGCACATGACAAGACCGTGACATATTCATGAAATTAATAAAAAAAAAATCAGTAAACAAAACTAAATATGCACACATATGATTAAAACTTTACCAAAGTAATGCTATATGATGAATTTTTATTATTATTTTTATTTCCTTAAAGATATAATTTTTAAAATTACTATTAATTCAAAATTTAATAGTAATACGTCCCAAATTTAATGATGATTTAAAAGTTACAATATTTTTAGACAAATAAGATGAGGAAAAAAATTCTACGTAGAACATTATTCTTACAACCATTATCCTCATGAAACAAGATCACTATGTATAAAATCCATTGACATATACTACTAAATTTTTGTTACATAATACAATAGATTTATAACATCTCGAGATATTGGCTTTTATTTGTTTATTATTATTAATTTTTTTGCTAAAAGAGAACTAGGCACAGCCTTCAGAAGAATTCATTTATGTGCTTATTCAAGATTAGAGGGGTGAGGATCTTATAAGTCTGCTCTGAGGGGTGGTAACTGTCCCAAAATACATATTTAGAGGCATTGGAACATGTATTTAGTGAAAAGTGGTTACATAGAATGCTGACCTCTATATTTCCTGTGCCACAGCAACCTTTGTTTGCCACTTCAAATCCTAAACCATAAGCCAAGAATGAACAAAAGATGCATAAGGGTTTGAAGTTCTAAAAATGTATATATAGTGTTTTTGAACGTTAAATCATCACTTATTTTAAAAACTTAAGCTTAGAGAAAATGATAAATTTAATTAATACTTTAAAACTCCCTCTCACATAGGCCTAACGTGTGTTCAGCACATCTGCTTTGATATCATTTCTTATAAGTTTAAATTTTTGAAATAAGTAAAGATTTAACAATAAATGTGATTTTCAGTAGGCGAATTGGAAGTGAATAAAAACTATTAAAAATGGTGGTGGTGGTGATTACCATATTGAGCAGGGTTTTGGATAATGGAAAGCAAGGGATTATAGATATCAAGATAGACAAGCCTAGCGTGTGGAAGCCTTTTATTGAGGGAATCGATTTGGGAGGAAAGCTTTGAATTGAAGAGAATTGCTGCTTGGTTGGCAGACTCAGAACACCTTCTCTCTATGCCTCCACCCACTGTTCTCTGTGATGGCACACACCCTATTGATGGTAAGCTTAGTACTCCAATCCTTCTTGCTCCCAGTCCATAAAGTTCCTGCACATTTTTTTATTTATTAATTTTTTAATCCCTCTATTTAATTGTTTAGATATCATATTTCAACATGGATCTAATCAATCAAACAAAAAGAGTAATACTACATACTATACATTTGCTTCATAATTGAGTTGATAGGGTAGTGTCTATTAATCCTTATTTCATTTTTTAATAAGGATTGATCTAAGGGTTGATGAACACTGCCACATCAACCTAATAGGATAGAGTAAGATGGTTGTATAGTATATAACATTACTCTAACAAAAAACTTGTCAATCTTTTTGTTTAAATTTCGTGCTAGGACAAATGTCAACCACACAAGTTCATGCAACAGAGTGACACATGGAATTTATGTTTGTATATCATGCTAGACAAATGCATAGTTAATGTTTGAATATATCCAAATATTTACTTTCTTTATTAGTTATTAGCTTGATACGAAAATTTGATTCTGCTACCAATATATTTTTATTTCCCTACTCTATAATGTTTTACATTAATTTTACAATTCTATTCCTATTGTATTTCCACTTATGATCAGCTTCATTCTATAGTAACTAGAGTAATACAATATACTATACTTTTATCTCACCTTGCAGAGGTTGCACTATAAGTCCTTGAATTTTTTTTAATTTTTTTGAAACAATGGTTGATTGACAGTGTTATATAAGCAAAGTGAAATAAAAGTATAGAATATAACATTTTTAATGGCTGATTGGCAGTGCCAGTGCCATATTAGTAAGATGAGATAAAAGTGTAGTATATAACATATATTAGTATTTCTACAGTAGGCCATGGTTGATGAAATTTTGTTGAACAAGTACGTCAAATGATGTGTCTTTAAAAACATACCCGAAAGAAACTTGTAGCTGATCTAACCATTAGATCAGTATATCCATGGATATCATAATGTGCTCTCCTGAATGGTGTGGAAAAATAGGTATTTGCAATGTCGTCGCTCCCTGTGCACACTATGAATATACTTTTTGACAGCATCGTCGCTGCTCTGTCTTCTCCTACTGCTGTCTTTATCTTCTTCATGTAATCTTTGAACATTTCTACTTGATCCGATAGTGAAAGGACAGACTGATTATAGAATAATTGAAATGAATAAAAAATATATAAGAGATTATAATTTAAAAGAACAAAAAAAGGAGGTGGATGGAGAGGGAGGGTTAATTACCACTATTTTAGCAGTGAGAGGATCATATCCTGCACCTCCAGAGGCAAAACTTACACCAGTGAGGAGGTCTTGAAGCTGCAGATTCGGATCAAGATAAGCCGGCAAAATCTTCTTTACACCTAATAATTCAGCTGAAAATTTGTTTATGATCATCAGTGATTCAGTGTAATCATTTTTTTTTTTAAAAAAAAAACACTTTACTTATCACCTTTGATGTTTTATTGCTTTTCTAATTATACCATTAAATTTTAAAAAGTATCAATTCAGGGTTACCATCTTTTAGAAGTTTACAATGTCAACACTTCCGTCCAAATTTAGCATTAAATTCCTAAAAAGCCCCCGTCTTTTTTGTTTTTGTTTTTAATTTAATTTTAATTATTAAATCAAGACATTTTTATAATATTATAAACATCTTAAGGGTATATTGAAAATTTTACTCATTAATTTAAACAGAATGGTTGACATTTCAAATTTTTGAAAGATGGTAATCCTAAATTGACACTTTTAAAAGTTTAAGGTATGATTAATTGTAAAAGAGATGAAAGATCAGGGATAATTAGTGAAAATTTTCATTTTTTTTTTTTAAATAATTAGCAGCAGCAGCAAGAGCAAATGTTCAAACACTACGTACCTACGAAGTCTGAGGGGACCCTTCCATTGCAGAACCTTCCAGTTGGTTGTCCTTGTATGAAATCCCTCCCATATGGTGGGAAATTACACTTGACCAGAGTGTCAATGTTGTTATTATTGCCCGGATCCACTATTGAATCTCCAAAGACAATAAGTGCAGGAACTGTTTCATTCTTAGACATTCTTGTAGCACTGCCTGCGGCTGCAGTGCTGTGGAAAATGATGAACATGGTGATGGAGAAAATAATGTTTGAGGAAGAAGAAGAAATAGGTTTTTGGGAGCGAAACTTCATGGTATTATGAGTATATTTTATGGAGCTTCTTCAACTTTTGAAGAGGAAGCAAGACTTTCTATGTGCAATGCATGGCTCGATCGGGAGCATCCTATTTATCGTATCTAGTCATGAGATCGTATTGAAAGAGAAAGATAGGTTACAATTAATGCCACTTTCATATACGGTAAGTTGGCAGTTATAACACATACCTATTTTAAAAAAAAATTAAATTTTTATTTATTTATTTAAGTGTTAAGATATTAATTAAATTATTAAATTAACAATTTCTTATCAATTTAAGTTTTTAAGATAAATAATGATTTAACATACATGGTATCAGAGCAAAGATAATGAGTTTGAACATTATCTCCATAATTCACTTTCCATGAATTCAAACTTTTAATTAATAAGTAAGACCAAATGTGTGTAATATTTAATTAAAAATAATATGTAAATAACAAAAATAAAGTTCGAAATGGTGACTTTTGACTTTCATACCAATATCAATTGTTTAAGCCTTATAGATTTTCCTACTTGATGTATGTATTAATGGAGTCAGGAAGAGATTGTGCCCCTTGTGTTCTTTCCATTCTCTTTCTTTACATAAGTAGGCATTTACTCAAAGCAACTAAAATAGTACCAAGATTTCTTAATTAAAATAAGAGCATTGATGCTCTTACTTATCAAATTTATGTCACATCGGTTGACATGCCGTATTTTAAGTAGCTTCTCATGTTAGTTATTTATTAAAAAAAAAATTTTAAGAAAATCACTTAAAACACGTCATGTTAGTCAGTGATACATGATTATGATAAATGTGTGTGAATAATAGCATTACTCATAAAATAAATTAACATGCACAAAAAAAAACTAAGTAACATAAACACACCCAAAAATAACGAACATCAACACACAAATTGAATACCTGGCCTGTAAAATTTTCAAGAAGTTGAAAAATCTTATGACATCCATCCAGATTTACTGTTTCTCCAAGTGAAACTTGTTTAGGCAATTTCCCATCATGGAGTGCCATTACTTACATTCCACGTGGCTTTTGAACAACAAAATTAGGGTTTGCGTTAAAAGAGATTAACTACCCGAATCGTAGGAAGAGAAATGACAAAAATTTCCTCTAATTAATTTTTGTCCCAAGAGGAATCGGATCCTCTCCATATATGTAGCCGTAGGAAGAGATCTCAATGTCTAATTAATGGTTGCCGAATCATGGATAGAGATATCACAGTCGTAATGGTCGTCTCAACCACCTCTAGCTGCTTTGACTTGTGTTGATCATCAGCAATTTCATGGAGACTGTTAAGGGTCATTTTCTTTGGTCATCTCTGTATTAATAAGAAAACGTGAATCCCCAACTGCATTTCCTTGTCTGAAATTTTAATCCTCAACTGCATCTTCTACGACAAGTCATAGATATTTTTTCTTCTAAATTGGAAGAGTTCCTCCACACAAATTTAAGTGAGTTTTTTATTTTATTTTTTTTAAAAAAATTGTTACGAGACATTTAATTTCAATGAACGATGTATTTTGTGTTAAACTACATATAATTTTTTTTTAATGTATAATTTAATTGTGAAAAACAAAATTTATTTTATTCTAAACATCATTTTAATGAAC
Source organism: Betula pendula (assembly GCA_900184695.1). Classification (NCBI taxonomy): domain Eukaryota; kingdom Viridiplantae; phylum Streptophyta; class Magnoliopsida; order Fagales; family Betulaceae; genus Betula; species Betula pendula. The sequence continues at coordinate 635,402 of FXXK01000023.1, read as the reverse complement.
GAACTAAGCTCACATGTTGGTTTTGTTCATGCAAAATTACGACTTTAATTATTGTTTTAGGAGTGCCATTAATGTGACTTTTTATTTTTTTTTCCTACTTTACTTCATTCTGCTAGTGTAGTGTTTGTTCGCTGGATCGAAAAAGGGAAAGAGAACAGTAGTTTAAAAAATAATTATAATAAAATTAAAAAATAATATATAAGAAAATAGAGAATAATAAATGATATATTGAAGTATATATTTAAAAGTTAGTAGCTAAAATATATAAAAAATGTATTTTGAATAGATAAAATAGTTAATTGGTCTGGAAATGCTATTATATGCTTGTGTATTTTCTTTTTCTTTTTTTCTTTTTTTTTTGTCGGTAGTATTGATGCATCAATCTTTGCGTTTGGGGCCACAAGTTCCATCGACAAAGAACCAAAGTCGTATTTGGCTGCTGTGAAACAGCCATGCTCATCGGACGGTGTTTGTTTTCTCGTTTGTCTTTTGTGAAGCTGATCGTTTGTCTCCCAACAAGGGGAGTAATAAACGGATAATTATATCCTTGGGTGAGTAAACGGGACTTTCCCCAATCTTTTTTGTTGCTCGTTCCCAAAATTACCGCTCTGAAAATATTTTCCCTCAATTCAAAGTGTCGTGCCACGTCTTTTGCTCCTGACCACACGTGTGAGAACAATTGTACGTTGTCATAAAATGGCACCAAGGTACCTGGGCCAAAATTTAAGCCTTCTTCAGTTCTCACTCAACCTTCGAGGCCCACATCGCAGTTAGATATCCAACCAGTCCTAGTTCAACTAACTTAATCAGCCCACCGGGGTGGCCCACGTTCTCATAAAATGCCACTAAAAGCTCTCATTTTGGAATGAGATTCTCAATCAGCAAATAATTAATAATGGAAGCTTGGCCAATATCCCGATAGTCAATATATCATTTAAAAAAAAAAATTAAAAAAAAAAAATCAATCTTTCCTTCCAGACATTCTTTAAGTGAAAGGCAATTAAAAGTTATATCTTTTTCTTTTTGTTTTTTAAGTAGTCGAAAGGATCCTCCTGTTTTGCTTGCGGTTTCCCTTTCCCTTTCCTTTCCTTTATTGCATAGAAGAAAAGAAAAAAAACAAAAAAGAAAGAAAGGAGGCTTTCGCTTTTTTTCCTGTTTTAACGGAAATCAATAAATACTACATCAGCACCAAGCACCAATCATATTATAATACTTTTTTAGAAAAAAAAACTCAATTACAATAAGCAGAAACCTGCAAACAAAGGACTTTAAAAACAAGCTTCAAAGTCCCACCAAAACACAACTAAACACCCAAAAAAAAAAAACTGATTAAAAAAAAATACTAAAAAAAACCTCATAAATATGCCTCATAATTATTTACGGCAAATAATAACATTCTCTGTGATCCTTTTAAATATGCCTTTCCTCATAATATATAAATAATATTACATACTTTAATCCGAGGCTATGACCACACAGAGACCACAAACAAGCTATAAACAGTGGAAAAAAGCAGAAAACGAAATCATCAAGCTAGGTTAATTAATAATTCTAGGAAGACTCCCCAAATATATTTGGGCAGGCTTATGTTATTCAGAATAGAGCTTTGGGTTGCAGCGGCATCTCAGGGTTTTCGAGCAGACGAGAACGAGAGGGACGACTCTGCCTTGGTGCCGGCTGGGGATATGTGTTTGGCGCCGTAGTAACCTCCCCATCGCTTGTGCTGCGCGCAGAAGATCAACTCAATTTCAATTTGACTAATTAAAATGAGCTTCATAAGTGATTTTAGTTCAAATTTCAATTTGACTAATTTTTTTCAATTTCAATTTGGGTACCTATCAAGAGGCCTGTGTTCCTCTCCTGAAATCTTCTCTTGAGAGCGATCCGGAGTTTTATAGTTAGAGGAGGAGGAGGATTGGGATGATCCTTGGAATAGAGCTTTACGTGGCAGCTCCTTGACAGAAATGGACCGACGAGTAAATGGGCCATGATCACGCGATGGGGCTGCTGGGGTTTTTGGGGTAAAACTCCCACTTTCGCTGCTGCAGAAAATCATGATTATTCATTTCAAAGCATATATAAATGAAGGAGAAAATAAAAGAAAACTAATTTTAATGAGTCTGAGAGAAGTACGACGTACCTATCAAGAGGCGAGTTTTCTGTTGCCGGCATTTTCTGTGAAGACCGATTCGGTGTTTTAAAATTTGAGGGGGATTCCTTTGCAATTGCAGCCTCAACCTGTCCACACAATTGATAATGATACCCATTACCCATAAATCTTAAAACCAATCCAATATTTCATGTAATTGCAGAGATAGACAGGCTAATACCATGTCCCCTGGAAGCGACTCACGCCGTGACTGGGACTCACACCGTGACTGCAACCCACGCCGTGACGGCGACTGATCAGAATCTTCATCTGGAGATATGTTTGGTGTTTCGGGGACACTTTTCTTCTTTCCCAAATTCACGGGGGACGACATTGCGCAGCTTCAGATGCGTGTTACTCGAAAACCGGAACAGTTTTTTCCGTTCGGAATGTTCTTTGGTCACTGTCCGGATAAAAAGCTGGAGATCTAGGTCTCAGATGGATCAGAGAGTGACCAACTGTGTCCATTTATTAGCACTACGGCAGGGTGCTGGGGATTCCTAAATTGTTATTATTTTATTTATAATTTATTATTATTTTTCGTTCATATGGCGTCAGTGCACTTTTTCTTTATGATAAGAATTGAATAATTTTTTTTTAATTTAATTAAAAAAAATAATATGTCTTTTTAACGTGTAACACATGCAAAATTTTTTGCATATGATATAATTGTTGAGAGAGAATATTATAAATTTTTTATATAAAAAAGTAAAATTTTTTATTTGTTAGTAAGTATTTTTTTTAAAATGATAATAAAAAAATATTTGATGTGATATAAAAAATAAAAATAATTGTTAAAAAATAATTGATATGATATAAAAAATGAAAATATTTTTTAAAAAATTAGAGTAAACTTAAAGTTAGAGTTGCAATTGGTTGCCAAACAGGCCCTAAACTACCGCTGCTTCTTGTTTCACAATACCTTTTCAACTTTGGATTCCGTTATTTGGATGCATGTGCGTGGTGGCCCTAGTGGAGACTCCTTGGTGACTTAGTCATTAAGGAAAGATTCAAGGAGTTGTTTGGGAAGCGAAGCATGGTAGGCTAAATTTAACGGAAATTTTTGAATAGAGAGTTTGTTTTAACACATATCTAATGCATAGGGGAAATTTTGTTCAACTTGAAAGGGCAAGGATTAAATTAACACCTATGTGAAAGTGCACAAAACCTTGGGATAGCCGATCCACCCTCGTGTAGTGGATGCCCCCTCCCCCCCCCCAAAAAGGTTTTGTTTCTTTATTTTTATTTTTTCTTTAAGAGACTAAGGTTATTATAAGATTACTGGGAATCGTTCACACTTATCTAAAGAGCGAGAGAATAAGATATTTTATGAAAATGTTTTCAAATATAAGGTGAGAAATAAAAATGTTTTCAAACACAAGATACAAAGTAAACTACTTAATTAAAGCATGTGCACAACAATTGATACATCGAAAAACTTTCAAAACAATCAAACTTTGAAAATAGGATTTCTTTCTTTTTTTTTTAATTAAATGGGAAAAAGGGTTATAGGGAGGAAAAAAAAATGATTTCTTGAAACTACTAAAGAATAACTGAATCTAATTAAATCAATGCCCCGTTTGTTTCGACGTAAAATGATTTCCGTTGGAAAATGGTTTTCGGAAAATTGATTTTCAGGAAAATGATTTTCGCCGAAAATATTTTCCGGTGTTTGGCGCGCACGGAAAATCGTAAATATTTTTATATTTTCAACTAATCATATTAACTAAAAAAAGTTTATTTTTTATTCACAATTTTAAAAAATTAATATAAATTGTCCCGAAAATTGTCTCGGGCGGGTCCCGAAAATGTCCAGGGGAGGTCCCGAAAAATGTCTCGGGCAGGTCCCGAAAATATCCCGGACGGGTCCCGAAAATGTCCGAGTGAGTCTCGGGAGGTCCCGAGCGAGTCCCGAGGAGGTCCCGAAAATGTCTCGGGCGGGTCCCGAAAATGTCTCGGACAGGTCCCAAAAATGTCCCGGGGAGGTCCCGAAAATGTCTCGAGCAGGTCCCGAAAATGTCTCGGGCGGGTCCCGAAAATGTCCCGGGCAGGTCCCAAAAATGTCTCGGGCGGTCTCGGGGAGGTCCCAAAAATGTCCCGGGCAAGTCCCGAAAATGTCCCGGGCGGGTTCCGGGAGGTTTCGAAAATGTCCCGAGCATGTCCGAAAAATGTCCGGGCGGGGTCCCGGGAGGTCCCGAAAATGTCCCGGGCAAGTCCCGAAAATGTCATTGGGCGGGTCCTGAGGAGGTTCCGAAAATGTCCCGAGCAGGTCCCGAAAATGTCTCTGGCGGGTCCCGGGAAGGTCCCGAAAATGTCTCAGGCGGGTCCTCACCCTTCGGAGTAATCTGATTGGAGAAAGTCAAGATATGTGTCCCATGCACTTGTTTCCAGTCGCCTAAAGAACACAGCAAATTGCACGTTTATGAGCCATTGTTGAGGACTAGCGAACTTAAGGGGTTTTCTGAACGACAAACTTAGGTTTTATTTATCAATTAGATTGAAGTCGTTTTGGAGTATAGGCACCACCTGGCCGCAGGTAAAACAACGAACTGGAATGATCATCTTCGATTCACTCGCCGCTATTGCTCTTTCTTTCTGAGGTTTGTTAGGCGCAGGGTTCCTAGGGGCGTGAATGGTCGCCACCTGGTGTCTCTTTTGCAGACCATAATTATAACACTACTCGGTTTTACCAATGTTAGCTGGCCTTGACTTGCCTAAGAACACTCTCATTGGAGTAGCTATATCTTCTTTTAGGCTAAAATGGATAACCAAATTTGAAAAAACCTCATCCATTAGATTATGCAAAGCAAATGTAAAATAGATTTGCCATCCATCCGTGAAACAGTGTAACTCCACATGTGGCGTTACACTGTTCACGGATCTACTCTTTTTTTTTTATTGTTTATTTCTCTCTCTCTCTCTCTTCCTTTTTTTTTTTTTCCTTCTTCTTTTTTTACCAAATCTACCGATATATGCTTTATCTTCTTCCTCTGTTTTTTTTTCAACGTTTCTCTCCTTCCTCTCGCAACTCCTTCCTCTCCCAACTGAGTCGCACAATCTCATGCTCACCACAATTCCCTTCTTACACATCCTCCCCCAATTTTCTATCTGATTTGTTTGTTGCCGCCATAGTCGAAGCCCCCAAAGAACTCAGCGTAGTCGAAGCTGGAGCTCCAGACATCGAAGAGGACCTCGGAAGGCCATAATGTAAGTTTAGATGATGCGTCGGTAAGAAGTAAGAACATTTTTATTCGGCATTTTATTGTGGAAATTTTTCGACATTAAAAAGTTAAAATAGATTTTAAATTATTTTATTGTTTTTATTTGGCTCTTTATTTTGAGAAAAAAAAAGTAGAGAATATGAAATAGTTATTTACTAGTAGAGAACCATTTTACTCGCTACTCTTCTTTTTTATAATAAAATATTAATTTCTCTTTTTAAATTTTTGATTTTTTTTAATTTTATTTATTGGAGAAAGAATAAAAAAATTCTTAAAATATTAATATTTAAATGAAAAAATCAAAGTGGATCTCTAATTTAGGAAGCTAGATGTAGATATTTAAAAAAAAATGGCTTTCTAAAATAAAAAAAAAAATTAATTTTATTTTCTATTTTGAAGATAAAAGTGAAGAGCCAAATAAAAATACTCTAATGAGTGTGGCGTATTTTTACCGGCGAATCCTCCTGTCGTCCATGTTCTAAGCTTTATTTTTTATTTGTTTGCGAGTTGCTTTTCAAGCTGCTGCCACTTGATTGAGAAATAATAAAAAACAAAACTACAGATAAACCTAGGCCAATCTTGGGGTAATTATAAACCACAGCCATTCAGCCTGGGCTTTTTTTTTTTTTTTTTTTTTTTTTTTTTTTTTATGGTGGGTCCCACATGATTAAAAATACTCTCATCTAGCCTTGGGCTGATGACTATTCATTCAGCCCAAGGCTGATGAGTATCACGACTCCCAATCCTGTCGTCTAGGTTCTAGGCTTTATTTATTTATTTGTTTTTGTTTATTTTTTAAGTACATGATTAAAGGGAACGAAACAAAGGCTGATCTTTTACACTAGGATAATGTTTCAATATCTATCGAAATCTTTCTGAGGGTCTACTAGAATTTTTTTTATTTTTTAAATCAAATTGGCCTAATTGATCTTTTAAAGGAATTTCCGGTAGACTATCAAGCATTGCCCTTTACATTATTACTTTTTTGTTTGCTGAGTTGCTTTTCAAGCTACTGCAACTTGATTGAGAATTTTTTTTTTGTTTTTTTTAAAAAATAGTTAATGTTGTGATCTTTTCAAGCTATAAACAAACTATTTATAGTGTTGTGTTTGGCAAGAGTCGAGGTTTTCACTGTTTATAGGTTTTGTTAAACAAAAAAAAAAATTCTTACTTTATATTACATTAATCACTTTTTAATAATTTTTTTTTGCACTTTTTATTATTATTAAAATAAAATTTTTTTACTTTTTTTTTTATACAAAAAATTTACAACATTTCTTCTATTTTATATCACATCAAAAGTCAACAACCTCCAATCGCAACCCAAATCTTTGCCAAATATACCCTAAGATAAAAAAAATATGCCTCTAAGTAGTTATGATCTTGTAGTCCCAATTTTTTTAATCTCATGAACAACACACGTCTCTCATGCTATATAAACTTTTTTATCCCATATCTAGTACTATAATATTATGCTATAATACTGGTACATAAATATTTTTTAAAACTTAAAAAAAACTCTTGTTCTATTTAAAATCCGAATATTCTGAAAATTACATGTTTTTTATTCTAAATGTGCAATATACGTCTTATAACTTTTTTTTATTTATTTAATATTACACTTAAAAAAAACAAACTCAAATTTGGCCAATCTTTTATACTCGATCTTATAGATACTATTGTCAATTTTGTTCCAAGTTAATTATTAATATGAGAAATGGTACACACACTCTGAAATGATAGTGACAATCATTATTAGATTTTAGATAAATCAATATTAAATTTTGAAACCAATAATAATTTACATTGTTACTGTTACGTTAGATAGTGTACAATTCATAATGTGTGAGCCATCATAAAAGTTTAACTTGCCTCAAAAGTTAAAACTCTCTCCAAATCCTAAGGGTAATAGTCTAGATGACTGTAGTGTCATCTTCGCTTGCTGCAGTTACATCTGTAAAAATAAGAAATTTGACAGTTGAAAGTGGTGATTGGTGAGTCCAGTGCTCAGTAAGCAAAATAGTCAAACTAATTAATTATGAGTGTGTGATGTGAACCTTATTTACTTTCTTTTTTTCTTTTTTTTTTATTTATCACAATCATTTAAAATGAAAGATTGTTCTCAAATTCAAGGTAAACTAGAATTTCATTCATAACATATATGCAAGGTTTTAGAAAACAAATCTTGTGACAACGCGCCTTTGCAAAAGTGTCAATAAAAAAGATTTTTTCTAAAACCTTGCATATGTTATGAATGAAATTCTAGTTTACCTTGCATTTGTCTTTAACGTAAAAATGAGAGAGACCTTTCTTTTTTCATAATAAATTTTAAAAGTGAAAGTCCTTTATATGCCACGAGCTACGACTCATACGAACGTGAGCATTTAAAGAAAAAAAAAAAAGGATTATATGAAGCACTGCTAGACAGAATGATATGCGTGAAAAAAAATTTACACCAAAATTGAAAAGCGGATTACCAGGAAGAAAATTGCAATTCATCATAGTTAACGCCGTGTGATTTGTCGTGGTGGGTTTAATAGAAAAGCAACAAAGTTAAAGGCATTACTAGTGTACAATCCTCTGACCGAAAGTTCTCAAAATCCTTTTCCAAAGGAGGTAGATATGGAGTTAGGAATGCATTCTTTCCACTTCCCACAAACGAGGCAATCATCACAAGGAAAGAAAATTCTCTATCTTCATCTCCCTCTCGATTGGACAGCTGACAGGTCCACATGTTTTGGCTCACATGGGAGTCATGGTATTGCTTTTGGATTGGGATTTCATACCACTTCCTTTTATGAATTCATTGTGAGAGGTTCTTGAATCTTGAGTGAGGGAAGGAGAAGAGCAAATTATATAGCATAAGAATCGGTTTGTAGCACAACCAACAATTCAAGAACAAGTTGATACAGTACAAGGAAAATCTAGAAACGACAAAGAAAGAACCAAAACAATGACTCAATTCGGTTGAAACTTGGCACAAACCCAAGAGAAGGGTGCCCCACTTGGCGGTAATACACGGCAAACTTCTGCCTTTAAGGACAACAGTTGCAGCAACAACAATGGTTGGAAGCCATAGTTGGAGAAAAACATCTTGATATCGATGGTAACTCAAATACTTGAGCAAGCTACCATTTGGACGTCCTATCAGAGAAGAATTAGCTGCTGTTAAAACAAAAAGGACGCCACCACTTCAGGATTTAAAAACTTTCAAAAAACAATTGCAACCTGCAAAAGAGCTCTCTACATATAACACAAAAAACCAAACAAGAAACCAAACGAGAGAGATCTAAGTCTTGAGAACCAACAAGCAACCGCCTGGACCACAAAAATGGGGAGAGCGCGACGGTTCGTGCACCCGATGCGCGCCGTAGCAGGACGTGACCCTTACGCGCGGTGCGTGAGTGGTTGGGAATGAGCGGACTTGCCGTTGTTGGTGATGGTGCGGCACATGCACAGAGAGATGAAAATAAAAAAGAGAGAAAATGAGGACAAGGAAGAAAAAGAAAAAGGAAAAAGAAAGAAGGACATAGGATTGATAATTGATATATGTATATAATTGAGACTTGATAACTATAAAATAATAATAATAATAATAATAATAAAAATAAAAAAGGTATTATTTTCATTTCCTCCTACTTCCAATATCTTTCCATTTATACTCCAATACATTACAAAACAAATTCCGATCACAACGACGACGACAAAATCCTACTCTATATAACAGTAAAAGACGATTTTGTCCTGCTAAGAAGAAAGACTTGGCCATTCTTTCAAACACATACAGGAAATCTACACCGAGAGACAGACGAACACGTACGTTACCCGCGGCACTTAGAAACCAGAAAAAGAAATCAACGAAGTTCAATCTTATCAACACCCTGGCTTAACTCATCCTCATAGCCATAGGATAGAGCTCGATCAAGAGGCAAGGATTCGCTTGGGAGCTGATCAGAGAAATTGAGACGAGAACGTGGCCGACGACGCCTTGGTACTGATGGTGGGGTACGTGGGCTTGGCGTCCTCATAACCTTTCCATCTCCCCTGCTGCAGAAGAACGTCATTAATTTCAGAGGGTAAATGAATTAAGGAGAAAAGAAGATCATTTCAAAGTTAATTTGAGATTAACTACTAATTCTACCTCCGAAGAGACAAGTGTTCTGCCGGCGGTGTTCCCACACCGACACGAGACCGACTCGGAGTTGTATAATTAAAGTGGGATTGCCTTGCAACCAAAACCTGGCCCAACAGTACCATCCATCATCAACGCAAAATTACAATTGCATCCACACTCAAACACACACCTCAGAGAGAGAGAGAGAGAGAGAGGGGTACTGATGAACTTACAGCATTTTTAATTGTTTTAGAAACAAGCAAAACAGCCGTCAGCTGGTCGTGGCGCAAGAGACAAGTTATTCTAACCTCAAATTCATAAAACAAAAAGGAATTATAAACTCAAAACATACAAGTAAAGAAAACATGCCAATCTGATTTCTCAAGTGAAGATGGCTAAACCGACAAAAATAGAAGGTTTCACTCTTTGACATGGTACCCAATTCCCAAGCTCAAAATTACCAAACGTTTCTAAAAATAAAGGAAAGGAAAACATATCCATGATTTCAGTGATTACAGATAAAGAAGCTAATACCAGTAACTCCATTGGAAGCGACTCGAGCCGTGACTCCGACATTGTTCGAACAGAAGAACAGTTTCTTCGTTTGGAAAATCCTTTGATTCTGGAAAGGGCACGAGATCCAAAAATCACGCGGGTTCGTATTTTATAGGCTGGGGACGACTTGACTTGACTTTTGTGGAGCCCACAAGAGATTATTATTCATTTCTTTTTTTTTTCTTTTTTTTAAAGTACGTCAAAAAGGGTGGTTATCAATTACATAGCGAGCGTGAAAGTTAATATTTCTATCAAATTTTTTAGCTTTTTCAAGAGGAAAAAGGGTGGTTATCAATTTTCCTAGCTTTTTAGAATGAAGAAGGATGGTTAAGAGAGATGGTGTCTTAGATAAAGGGAGAGATCTGTCGGTACAAAGTCATCGACGGCTGTAAAAGAGCCAAAATGACCGTAAGAGAATCACTTTCCAAAATGAAAAAATTAAGTTCCTAGCAACCAAAAGGGCCGCTAAAGCTTCACCATAATTTGGATAGCAATACTTAACATTAATGAGAAGTTGGAAACAATTCAGGTGGGCTTTTGTCATGCACTAAAGTTGTCTTTCTATTGTCATTTTTTCGTCTCCACTAACTGGTCAGACAAGTAAATTATTACAAGTAATAGATACAAAAAAGGCTAAATTGTTAGTTGCTTATAAAAAAAGAGAAAATTAATAATAATTTTTCTCTATCTCTAGGCCTTCTTTTTTCTTCTTCTATCTTCTATGTAATGCAAGGAACGGAAAGGGAAACTACAAAACAGGAGGATCCTTTCTACTATTAAGAAATGAAAAAGAGGCTTTTCTTTTTTGTCTTGAAAAGTTTTAAAATTTTTTAAATGTAAAATATTTGTGCACACATTATAATTAGATAGCGCTTCAAATCTGGTGTTTAATAGCATTTTTACTTATTTTTCTCTTTTATTAAACTAGATTTCCTCTGTAGTTGTCTTTTTTTTTCTTTTCTTTGCTTTGAATATAAAATAAATAATAAAAAAAGGCTCATTTTAAAAATTATAGGTTCGCACGACTGTTACCTCTCTGGCAAACTTTAATTTCCTTTGCAGGCTTTCAGTAAAGAGAATGACTGCACGCCAAGTGGGCGAAAAAAGCGAAGGGGGGGGGTGGGGGGGGGGGGGGTGTGAGGATGTAGGCCAATCTTCCACAATTATTGACCGATTGCCTGAGTGTTAGGAGTGGGAGTCGGTTCCTCCGCCTAATAAACTTTGTGCCAAAAAAACTGAAAGACACTCGAGACCACGAAGCTTCGTGGTACCTTACAAATCTTCACAGCTTTCCACAAGCAAAAATTGGCCACCCATCCAGATTAAAGAACTCTTCTGCATGTGACTAAAAATCATCACCTCGCACATAAAACGAGTCAAAGAATCCATTAAAGAAAATCAGCTTCAATAAAAAAGTAGATCCTTAGTTATTTATACCCAAAAAAAGAAAAAGAAAAAAGGCTAGATTATTAGTTGTTTATACAAAAATGAGGTTTGTTTGGCAAACAATTGTTTCACTTTCTCTTAAAAAAACATTCAAATTTCTTTTTTCTTTTTTACATTACCAAACAATTTTTTTTACTATTATTTTTTTATATTTTTAAAAAATAGAACTCATTAATTTTTTTGGGGGTAAATTATATCACCCAATCAGTTTCTTTTTCTTTTCTTTTTTTTTTTTGTTTTCTATCAAAACTTTTTACCTAATACACCGGGAAATTAATATTAATTTCTCTCTCTCTCGAGGCCTTTTTTTCTTCTTCTATGCTTGTGTAAAGGGAAACTATGAAAAAGAGGCAAATTGATGGAAATGCTTTCAAGTTTCAAGTGAATTGTTAAAAAGCTTAGAAAAAAAAGTGAATTGTTAAAGGGCTTGAAAAAAAAAAAACAAAAAGATGCTCATTTTAACAATTAAGTGCGCACGATTGTTATTAGAAAAAAAAGTGCGCATGATTGTTAGCTCTCTGGCTAACTTTAATTGCCTATGCAGCCTTTCAGTTAGAGAAAATAAGCCTTTAACGAAAGATGATCGGGGATTTAGGCCAATCTTCCACAATTATTGAGACTGATTACCTGATTGTATGGAGGTGGGGATATAGGCCAATCTTCCACCTCGAGAATGCATTGCTGGGATCGGAGTGAACATGTGGGGCCTGGAAGGTTGACTGAGAATATATCCCAACCGTCCACGGAGTCCAAATCTATTGGCTCTTTAATATTACAGCCCTAACCCTAGCTAGCTGATCTTGCTAAAAACTCAAAGACCTCCCAGATCGTGTAAGGGACCACTAGAAGCTTCGTAGTAGCTTCGTGGTCTCGTTGGTTTTTCCTGTCGAAAATTAGTTGTCTAGTCCTCTTCCAACTCATTTGCATGCCCAGCACGTGTCGGTCCAGAAAGTTCTACACGCACTAAAGGCATCAGCTCGTGTGGCATATATATATATGGCGATACAGCCATATTGTACTCGCGTCGCGCGACTCCATTTTCTTCTGGAATTTTCTTTTTTGCATCACTTTCAAGCATTTTTGGCATCTTAATTAGTTGTTACACTGACTCTGATGGGTCTTCTGGATCATGTCTCCGGACTCCGGAACTGCCACGGTCACCGTAGCAATCACCTCAAAAAGCGCAAGCAGCTTCAGGTATACCATCTTCTTTTTACAACGTGTCTTTCATTTTCAAGTCTACTTTTACGTCCATTTGTAAAAAATAAATATTTTTCCACATGCTATTCATTTTTTCCCATTTTCTATAATGTTTTCAAACTGCAATTTCTTTAAAATACTATACTCAACAACACATTTTTAACCAAATCGTACTTTTAGCCATGTGATTTAACAATTTTGTTATTAGTCTAAAATATTACTGGCTGCTAAAGATACATATAAGGTTTTGTTTGTAATGAGATTAGACAGTGGAGATAAAAGTGAAAATGGACTGCGAAGGGTGCGAGAGGAGGGTGAAGAAATCGGTGGAAGGCATGAAGGGTGTTACACAGGTGGAGGTCGACCCCAAGCAGAGCAAGCTCACTGTGGTCGGGTACGTGGACCCCAAGAAGGTGTTGGAACGTGTCAGACATCGAACGGGGAAGAAGGCCGAGTTCTGGCCCTACGTGCCGTTCGATGTGGTACCGCATCCCTATGCGCCTGGGGCGTATGACAAGAAGGCCCCACCTGGGTATGTGCGGAACGTACTGGATGATCCAGAGGCCTCTGCTCTTGCACGTGCGAGTTCTTTCGAGGTCAAGTACACCACGGCGTTCAGCGACGACAATCCGAGTGCTTGTGTAGTCATGTGAGACTGTATATATATTTACGTAGTGTATCATTAAATTACACGTATGGTTGTGAAGTGTGTGTTTTTTTATTTATTTCAATTACAGTATATAAAGTATTAAAATGTTAATTTAAAGATTAAATTTATTTATTTTTATCAGTTTAAATTTATTAAATAATTGGTAACATGAGTAGACGTTTACCTCTGAATTTAAATTTACTTTTTGTTATCGAGATAAACTTTTTGGATAAGTAAGAATTAAAGATTTGTTTGAATTTGTGATTTAAAAAAGTACAATTTAAAATTAACGATTTGAAAATATAACTTCTAAAAATATAATTAAGTATTTAAAAAAATTTAAATTTAAAATTTAAATCGCAATTTAACTTTTAAATTGAGAGAAATAAATATAGTAATCATGAGATATGATTGCGATAAAATTAGATTACAATCAAATCACGGCTTTAAGTGACTACAATCCGAATGCTGAACGAATGTGATCTTGAATTACCCATAACCATTCCTCAAATTTGAATGTATTCTCAAACATTCCATATTCCCTTTCGCCGCTTCTTTTTTGACAAATCTTAAATCTGAGCTCTCCACCCTAGATCTGATTTCGCCGCTACCTTGAATAATGAATTCTCTTGAAAAAGATGTAGTCCTATCCGTGCGTGACAGCAACCCCGCCGTCGGAATTGTCAGCAAAGAAAACATCGTCCTCGCCGTCGATAAGACCGTCACCAACGCCCGGTCTCTCTCTCTCTCTCTCTCTCTCTCTCTGTGTTTCCATTTCTACAAGAATTGCGCGTGATGGTTGAGATAGACAAGTTTTGATTTGCTGATTCTTTTTTTGCAGATTCGATACGAACGTTCTGGCCTTAGATGATACAGGAATTACACTAGCCTATGCTGGATATGGCAGAGATGGTCCATTTCTAGTAAAGAAGGTACAGCTTGAGATTAAAGACTATAAATACAGCTATCCGATCAATCCTGAATACGTGGCTTGGGAAGTTGCTGGTTTTCACCCAGAGTTAGAGTGTTGCGGCCGTCCTAAACCATATTCCCATTCGAGTCTCATTGTCGGCTTCGAGCCCTCTAGTTTGTCAGGCGAGCTGTGGGTGGTGCATCCCAGCGGGATTGTTGGAAAAGACCACGCTCATGCAATTGGGAGAGACTTTAAATTGAGGAATAGGTTTCTACGCAACAACTACAACTACCAACAATCTTCTGCCCAAACTGCGGTGAAGCTTGCAATCCATGCATTATTGCTTCATGATCAGGTAATTAAATTCTCGATCGGCTGGTTAATTTCCTGAATCGCGCGTGAATTCATACTTCATTGTAAGTTATCATATGATTTATATAGTGCTTGCCAGTGACCAGTTATACCATTTTAACATAATTAAGCAGCTTAGATGCTTCTCAATCTATTACCAATCATATTAATTCACCAGTAAGATTTAGAATTCGAAACATAATTTTGTTGAGCTCAAATCTCATTTCCCACAAGCAAAAACCCGACAATTAAAGGCATTAGTAATAGCTTTTTTTAAGTCTCATTTTTTTTTTCTTATCTAAAAAAAGTTGTTAAAAAAACTTATGCAGTAGCTTTCTTTAATGTTCCATAGAAAATCAAAACTTGTTTCATTCATTTATAGAATCAAAAGTAGTTATTATAACATTATTTTAATATAAAAATTTGTCTCTCCAATCTATCTTTCATCTATAATTTGTTTAAAACAATATTTAAATGATTTTTATTTCTTCTCTTTTTCTCTTAACATTTAATTTAAATAATATTTAAATTGTATAAAAAAATTATTAAGGAAGTTATTGTAGAGTTTATTTGAATATGAAAACAAAAAGTAGTTTGATTCTTTACATTGAAGAAAAATATAAGAAAAGTTACTTTACAAGAGAAGTTTTGTTTCTTTTGAAACTATTTAACTATTGTTCCAAACAAATGTTAGAGGAAAGATAAATTTTTAATATTAAAATAATGTTAGCAGAGAACCCCTTTTGTTATTTCTAAATTCTAGAGTACAACTTTTGATTTTCTTAGTGTTTTCTTTAATTTATAGGAACATCAAAGAAACTATTACATAATTTTTTAAAGAATTTTCCTTACATTTAAGAAAATAATAATTTTAAGGAAACTGTTACTTGTACTCTAATATCATTAAACTCTATCATGTAATCTATGCGTGCACTTCCTTTGGCATTTATTGTTTTTGATTCCTTGGAGTGCTGCCACCTTTCACCTATTGCCTATGCACAAGTATATCGGCTGGTATAAGACTCAATATAGTATACTATCTAATATCATATATTATATATATATAAAGTTATATTGGTATATAGAGGCGTGTATAACTATAGAATTTTTTAAAAAAAATCTTTGGAACCATAGCGCTCATTTTCAATTGTTTGTGTTTTATATTTAGGTTGGTGAAAGTTGGAAAAAGAACATAGAAGTTACCCTCCATTACTAGGGGAGCATGGGCTGAAGCGACTTAAGCAAGCTGATATTGATGCTATTATTGCTGAAATTGAGGCCAAGAAAATTGAGGGAGGAGGGAAAGCAGCTTCCGAGAAAGAGTGGAAAGAAGCAAAAAAACAGCTGCTAAGAAAAATAAAAGAAAAGCGAAGAAAGCTGTAAAGAAGACCCCTCAACCGTTGGATGACGTTATTTGTTGCTG
Organism: Betula pendula; assembly: GCA_900184695.1. Taxonomy (NCBI): domain Eukaryota; kingdom Viridiplantae; phylum Streptophyta; class Magnoliopsida; order Fagales; family Betulaceae; genus Betula; species Betula pendula. The sequence goes on along the minus strand of FXXK01000023.1, from coordinate 619,381 downwards.
ACCTTGCAGAGATGGACAGTGAACATGTGGAGATAGCCACTCTGGAGGGACTTGAGAGCGAGGCTGATGTATTAATGGTTAAGAAAATGCAACTCATTCAGGGATATCTAAGCACTCTTTCAAACAAACCTCTAAAGAAAATGAGCACGGAGGATGGTAGAAAGAAAGCTGCAAAAGAAGCTACAAAGAAAGCTGTGGAAGATCACGAAAGGTTGGTTAAGTTGGTTGTTGATGTCTTTCAAAGGACAAATGATGAGGAGATGGATAAGCTTTATCATATCAGACTTCTTATTTTTTTAATAAAGGTAATTATTTTTCTTAGATATTATATTTTTATTCCATAAGTATCATACAATGTTGACTTAGTAGTTCCAAGCGGTTGTAAAGAAAATCCCTCAACCTTTGGATGACATTATTGTTGCTGACCTTGCAGAGATGAACTCTAAACATGTGGAGATAGCCACTCTAGAGGGACCGGAGGTTGATGAAATCAAGGTAGAAAATGCAACCCAAACAGGGATATCTAAGTACTCTTTCAACAAACCTCTAAAGCAAATGAGTGCGGAGGAAGTTACAAAGAGAGCTGCGGAAGATCACGAAAGGTTGGTTAAGGTGGTGGTTGATATCTTATCAATGGATGTTGATGAGGAGATGGAGAAGATTTATTCACGTCTGACTCCTATTTGTTTTGGTGATGGTTGATATCTTCCTTAGATATTATATTTTTATTCCATAAGTATCTGACAATGTTGACACTTGTTAATTCCAAGCATTACTTATTTATCCTTATGAAATACACACTAAATATATTTTGAGTATTACAAAGCCTAGGAAGACATTGGTTGTTTTAAGTGAAGCATATTATCCATTGTGGTACATCATTAAGGACTTTGAGGGATTCTACTACATATTTTTGAGCATACCCCCTTCTCAGAAAACCCTTCTCTTTCTAATTTCTTACATTTCATAATTTTTTTTTCTAGTAAGTAATTCTAGCCGATCTTCGGCCTCATTTTTCACACTCATTTTACTTAGATTGATGTGGCATATTTTAAATGGCTCACGAGCCAGTGAAAAGAGTGTGAAAAGTGGGGCTGAAGAGTAGCATCACTCCTAATTGTTTTTTCATTTAATCTTTTTTTTTTCCTTTTTTTGTAGTTGTAGTTATCTCATGGCACCGTAGCTTTTAATACCAGAAATTTTAGTATGGTTTGTGGTGTTTTTTGGATGTAATATTTAATTATTATATTCTTTTGCAAAATGGATTGTTTGTCTTTGCATCATTAGTCATTCGATTTATTCAAAAGAAATGGTACTGTAAATTTAATGTTGAATATTACATTTTCAAACAGAAAACATTTTCGGTGAAAGAAATAGATCTCAAGTGATAGTGGTTTTGTAAAATCTTCTAAGATGTTAGTGGGTAAATGAATTGGAGTCCTGAAACTCCTGAAAATCTATTCGACAACATAGAAAATTCTATGAGGTCCCACCTTAATTAACTTGGGGAAACAGGTATTCGAGTTCCACTTGTTCTGAATGATTTTGTAGTCATTTCGGATTAATTGGCGTTCAGCGACGACAATCCAAACACACTCATTATATATGAAAGAACTCATAATTAATGTTGTGGACAATGAGAAAATAGATAGGGAAAAGTCCACATACCCCCCTCAAACTATCACCCAATTGACAATATCTCCCTCAAACTTTCAATTGTGACAATGTCCCCCCCAAACTACCAAACAAATGACAATCTCACCCCCAATGGACAACAAAAAGACAAAAATAACCCTACAGATTTTTCAATTAGACCAAATACCTTTTTTTAATTTTAATTTTTAAAAGTAATTTTTAAAACGAAATCTTTATAATTTTTTTAAAAATTTTGAATTTGGCTAATTGGGTTGAAGTGTTATTTTTTTATTATTTATTTTTATATAAAAAAAAATTGCTAGTTTTTTTTTTAGTTTTAGTTTTTTCTAACCTTTATGAATTCGAAATAATAATAATAATAATCTTTTTTTAAAAATAATTATAATTTTTTTAAACGAAAATGTTTATAATTTTATTTTTATTTTTGAATTTGTCCAATTGGTTTGTAGTGTTTTTTTTTTAAAAAAAAAAAAAATTAAATTTATGGTTTTTGTTTTTATTTTTATTTTTAGCTTTAGTCTTTTCTAGCCCTTATGAATTGTAGTGTCTTTTTTTAAAAAAAAAAAAAATATCAGTTTTAGTTTTTTTTTTAAAGAAATTATTATTTTTTATTTTATTAAGGGTATTTTCGTCCTTAGGGGACATTGTCATTTTTTGGTAGTTTGGGAGGGGACATTATCACAATTGAAAGTTTGGGGGGGGACATTGTCAATTGGGTGGTAGTTTGAAGAGGGTATGTAGACTTTTCCCAAATAGATATAAAATATTTTATGTTGTTCGGTTTATGACCTATATTTATAGGATAAAGTCTTAAAAATTATATTTGCTCTTATTCTTAATAATGTTATAATACAAAAAGCTTCTATTTATAGAAGAATTAAGATAAATAAATATGGTAATCAAACAAATATATATAATAAAATTTAATTACTATATAATCAATTACAATCAAATCTCACAACATAAAATCAAATCTCATAATATATTCTAACAATAAATATAATAACAAAGATAAAATGATTGAAGGATTGAAGGATACAAACCCGTTTACACACGTGAGCTAATTTTGTGTTAAAAATTACAATCTCTATGCCAATTTTATCATGCTAATTCATGCTTAGGGGTGTTTGTTTTAAACTCTATTGTGATCATGTCAACGTGATATATACAACTATACAAGGGTCGAGAGCGGGGGATTGTCGGATTGATGGGTTAGAAATTTGTTCGCTCACAAGAGTCAATGCAATGTTTTATCCATCTAATTAAGGTTGTAGTACTATGTGTAAGAAAAATATGAAAATAAAATAAAATTTACCAATAAATAATTAATACAAATGTATTATATTTTTTTTAAAAAAAAAAAAATAGTGGAAGTGTCTAATTTTACGTGGAAATACCACGTAAAATTACTACGTCACGAACTCTTTTATTAGGATGACCTAATTGGGCCAGATGTATCTCTCACATGAAAATGGAACTTGAAAGCCCACGATGGGCCCGAGGGAAGTTACGTAACACCTTCCTTCCAAGACGTGAATATTCTATTTCTAATTCACTGCTCATGCCAGCCTTAGCCCTCACTCGGGTTACCATGTCTCGTTTCCCAAACATGCACTCAAAAAATTCCGTAAATAAGACGGAAGCTTCCACGACGCCCTTCGGCGGATCTCAAACCCGTATCCAAACGCGTTTGGTTTGCCATAAAGAAGTCAAGCTCCCCTATAAATACCCCCTTTGCGTTGGCAATCTCTCATTTTGGATCTGAGACGCCTTCGTCTCCTTCTTGAAACCCTAGATTCTTTGTCATTTTTTCGAAGCAGGATTCGCGCGCAGCAATCTCAATCTTAGATTCTTCTCCACTAAGACCAAAGATTGAAACCCTAATCTATAGACGCTCGCAGACCTCGTTCGAGCGAAGCTAGGGTTTGAGAGTTAATTTCTAGATCTCAAACCCGCACTGGGTCTAGCCGTTTGATTGGCCAATAAAAAGGATGTCTCGGTGTTTTCCGTACCCTCCTCCTGGGTACGTGAAGAATGGGATCCGCGATGAGGCCCTGATCGATTCGATTAAGGTTTGCGTTCAGCTTCGCGCAATCGTGTTTGTGTTTGTGACATGTATATATGTGATAGGTTTGTGTATAGGTTGTACTAATAATATGAGGCTGTGAAGAATATTCGATGTATCCAAGAACGACAAAAATAGTAACTGGATTTCTTTGCGCTTGTTTGTACAGTGTCGTTAGAGTTTTTAGGGGATTTCTGAATTTAAATGGTTTTGCTGATAACCCATGTAGAAGAACACTAGACATTAAGCCACACAGAGGTCCCTAACCATATTTTTTTCCATGCGTATAGATTGGACAATCTGCAAGAATAATGAGCTTGTACCCAGTTGAATGGTATGGGCTTGGAATGAGTATGGGGATTTAAGATGATAAATTAAGTGATAGTAAAGTAAGGGTGTTTCGCTACTAAGATTAATGGATTATGATTTGGTAGTATACGCTATGTGCCCATTCTATATTTGCCATGAATGTGTTGGAAGTTGAAGGGGTCGCTGTATTAGAAGTATGATGGTGTGTTCAATTTTTAGAAATTTGTGGATTTAGTGCGTCTATTTATTGGTATATGGTTAAGTTTGACTTGGTTCTTTCAAAATTGTGTACCTTTTGTTGAGGTGAAAGGGTTCATGGATATGGATTGTATATGAAGTTAGGGGTAAGTATTTAATGAGTCAAACTTCAAATTAGGCTTGATATTGTGAGAATTTAGATGATATCGCTTGTTTAGTTAAATTGCTGTTTTAGAAATTTCTGATAAACTTCACGTGTTGATGAGTGTTTTGAGGGATGAGGTTGTTTAGAAGGGAGTCTCAGAGGTGCAGAAGAAATAGGAAGATGGTTAGTAATATCAAGTTCTGGATTTTGGATTTCTATGGTATGAAATAAGCAAGGATTAAGGAGCTTGAAACCAGTTGAATTGTTGCCTTAAATTTGATATGGACCTTGGAATGAATATAGAGATTTAGGATGATAAATTCAGTGATAGTGAAGTAAGGGAAGCCAGTTGAGTGGTTGCCTTATTTTGATATAGACTTGGGATGAAAATGGGGGGTTTAAAATGATAAACTGAGTAAAGTAAGGGAAACCGGTTGAATGGTTGTATTAATTTGTATGGACTTCAAATGAATATGCGGGGTTTGAATGATAAATTGAGTAATAGGTTAAGTAAGGGCTGTGGTTATTAGTTCATGATTTTGGTATTTTAGCCGTGTGCTCATAGTGTACTTGCTCTGAATGTGTTGGAAATTGAATTGATCTCTGAATGAGAAGTGATTTGGTGTGGTCAATTTTTTAGCAAGACGCTTATTTCTAGTTTCTAGTGTGGCTAGTTGTTACTGGTATATTGTTAGTTTGACTGTTTATAACCAGTTTTGCTTGTGGGATGCTGTATGCCATTTTGAAAGAAATTGAAGAGAAGTCAGTTAGGTTAACCTCTTACTCGTCACCTTTTGGATTCATGATTTTCAGTTTTTCAAAAGGTGAATCTTGCCCTTTGAAGCATAGAATAGATAAGTAAGTGGAACTTAATTGACTAACGCTGAAAAGACTTGCAAAACTAAGTAGGCCCTTCTGATTTAAATTTAAATTTTTCTTGCACACGCCTTGGAAAGATTGCAGGGGGTTCATTAGTGCATATTGGCTGATGACTTGGCTGACCATTTTGTCTAGGTTGTAATTCTAACTGGCTTATTAAGTATTACTTTGGCCTTGAAGCACAAATTTATTTGTGAGTTTGATATATGACTTTGTGATGTGAGGGAAATAAATCTTTTAGTCTGCTGCTGGATCTCTAGAATAATATGTGTTATCACTAGTTCATCCCTTGAAGACTAATGTTTATTGCTATCCCTGGTCCGTAAGAATGCCATGTCAGCCACATTTGTGCTCAAACTTTGCAATTCTCTCTTTCTTTCTTTCTTTTTTTTTTTTATAATTAATGGTTCGAATATGTTCTTTTTTTCCTTGATGGCTCGTTCTTTGAGTTTGATCTAAAATGCCTCCCCGATGTTGGTACTGTTGCCTTCAAAATAATTTTATGTAATACACATCTTAGGAAAACAGAACCTATTTATGGATCTAGGCATGTTGTATTCTCTCTACGCCTTTGCTCTTGCTTGCTTTATGGTCTTCTCCACTTCGATATGTTCCATATTGATGGTGATTCTGGTGGTTGAAGATCCAAAGAGACGAAGAGACGGCCAGAAAAGAAAGGAAGAAAGAGAAAAGGCGGGAGAAGAAGGAGAAGGAGAAGGCCCGGGAAAATGGAGAAATTGATAATAAGAAACAGAGACACAAGAAAAGGCATAGGGAGGAAAGGAGCCAAGAAGATCAGAAAGGAGGAGACCCTCACAAGAGAAGAAAATATGAAACAGAAAATCTCGAGAAGAGTAGCGTTACTGAAGAACATGGTCACCCGGTTGGTTCCCAGAACTCTTCTGATAGCACCTTGAACAGCAACAAAAGGCAGAAGCAGAGCTTGTCCTCTTCTGATGGCAAGCATAACTCTGGTGAGTGTGATTATGCCTCTTCCTTACCTGGGGAAGGCTGTTTACTTGTGGGGTTTGTTAGCTTCACAGTAACACTGATATTCTTTCTTCAACTTGTTATTATTTATGTAAAGGAAGCGTTTTCCGGATCCGGTTGCCTCTGCAGAGGCACAAAGATCCTGAAGTTTTTCCCAGCAAGGAACAGCCTCACACTTCCTCGGGAAGGACTGAGGATGCCTTCCCTCAAGGGGTGCATGAATCTGCTCCTAGACCTGGCAGAGATCCAGGAGAACATTGCTGTTCTACTTCTGGAAATGTGGGCCAAGAACTCACTTTAAGGCTCAGCAAAGAGCCCTTCCCTTCCTCCCAAGCATCCACAATATTTGCTCACAAGGCGGAACCAGCTGCACTGCCAAGTGCATCTGGCAGTGGATGTTCCTCGTTACCTTCGCCGCTTCGAGACCTATTACTGAATTGGGTAGCACCTCCTATTCAAAGGGAATGTCCCGAGTCAGATGATCTGGAATGGCTGTTCGAGCCGAAGCGGAATCACAACCATGCAGTTGAAAGATATAAAATTGGCACTGATGGCTTGTATGGTCAAAACTCAACTCCTTGGCCTCGAGCTAGCTACTTGCCAGAGGCTGATATATACGCATTACCATTCACAGTGCCGTTCTGAACTGTCTCTGGAATGATTGGCCAATGAGGAGGACTGGAGGGAGAGCCGGTCTTTCCTGCTTGCGGTGCTGCAAGTGTGAAGAGATTGTTTCCAGCATTTCAACTGTTCCCTGCTTATATGCGTCTGGAGCAACTCTAGCTGTACTAGGTGGGATCAAATTTTGTGCGAGAGATATTAGTTACAGAAACATTGGTAGAGTTTGACGAATGGAATTATTCTTTTTGTAGGCATAGAGTATATCAATGTGCACCACAGATTCAATTCTTTCAATCAGTAATATATAGTCATCCAATTTTCATTATCTCATGGTTGTTTGTGTGATATATGGGCTATATTCGTTACTCAATGCTAAAAAACACACATTTATCCCAACATTATTTACTTTGTTATTGTGCTAATCAGTTTTTATTTATTTCTTGTTTAAACAAGGGCTAATCTCACAATGTTACAGTGCGAATTAGTTAATTAGTTTTTATTTATTTTTTGTTGCTAATTGACATGGGATAAAAGTGTGGTTTAATAATGCTGGTCAAATTTTGGTTCACTTGTTTGGCTGTGGCATTGTTGTGCATACAAGTTTTATTTTCTTACAAAACTAAAGAAAAATTTTAGTTTTGTTTAAATTCTAAATTTGGCCAATTGGCTGTAGTTTTTTAAAAATTTTGTTGTTTTTCTTTTAATTTTTAGTTAAAGGTTTTTTAGAACTTTTTATTTATTTTATCAAGGAGATATTGGCAATTTTTTATAGTTTTAGAGAGACATTATTTTAATTAAAAGTTTGAAAAAAACATTGTCAATGAAGTAGTAGTTTGAAGAGAGTATGTAAACTTTTTTCAAAAAAAATTGTAAGGGTTGATTGGCCTTATTACGTCAGTAATGTGGGATAAAAATATAATTTTTAACATTACTCTTATTTTTATAATTTTTAACATTACTCTTATTTTAATATCGTGAAACAAAAAACATTTCTTTAAATTGAGTTGAATTTTTTTTTGTTTTTAGCCTATTAATCTTACATATATCTTTAACTATTTAATTTTTTATTTATTTTTTGCTAGAATAGATGTCAAAACTTTTATCCGTGTAATCTTCCCTTTCCCTTTCCCTTTTCCCTCCCCTACTTTGAATAAAAAAAAAAAAAATCTCGATGGATATGGGGTTCTGCAATGGATGTCAATGTTGATGGAAGATACAATTATGAGTGGAAGGAAGTTTCCTCGTAAAGGCTAAGCATTTGCCTTTGCGGTTGGATGTTTGGTTGGGGCAAACACGCTTTCTATGCAATACGTCCCGAAGTCTCGTACAGGAGACACTTTGGTAGAAGAGGCCAGAATGCTTGGAAGTCTACCGAGCATCCTCCCAAGCGTCCGTTTTCTTAATTAAAAAAAAACTAATTTTTTTTTTTAAAAAAAAAAA
>FXXK01000023.1:469220-603959 GCA_900184695.1 Betula pendula | reverse complement strand
TTTCTCTCTCTCTCTCTCTCTCTCTCTCTCTCTGTGTTAAGTTCAAGAAGTTGATCATTTAATGGCTATTTGTTGATGCAGGTGATAGAAGCACAAGTTGACATGCCTACAATTGGAGTTGTAACTTTATATTCTTCTCTTCTTACATTCACTCTTCATGTCCACCCTGACCGGCTTGATTATGCGGATCAAGTGTTGGTAAGCTTCCTCTTCAAGCTGATTTAACACATGCATGCAATTTTCTGGGTTTGCCTTGTGTAGCATCAATGGTCCTAAACAAACATCCGATAATATGCCTGCTTTACTTTACATGGTCTATATATTTTCACTATTCTTTTCTTCCCAAGAACAGTTAAGATCTACCACAAACAAGTATATTGGTCTATTTTTTGGATTTTAAAACTTCAGAGACAAACTAAACAAGAGGTTAAACAACTTGTGGCTTATATGATAGAGTAGATGATGAGGCTAAAGTTCATTTAATATTGGGCTTGTCAAAAGATACATGCGTGATGATAAATACCTTATAAAAAAGAAAAACTTCGGGTTGAGGAGAAACATAAGGCTCTTACCAGAAGCTTATTACAAAAAAATTTGCAAAGATAAAACCTCTTATCATATGAATGGCCCCAAATGATTAAATCCTAACTTTTCAATGTGTAATAAATCCTTTATAAATTTAAAAGTTCTAAGTGTGCTGTATGCACTGATGCATTTGTTTATACAAATTTTTATTAAGAAGGAATACAGTATTCAATAAAGAAGGAATACAATGAGTTCACACTTTTGGTTTTCTCACGTCATAATTTTATTGGGTATGGATCATCCTCTTGTTTTTCTCCTCAGGTCCCTTCTTAGATTTCATTAGTACTCTTAGTTTTGGAACTTAATTATAATTTTTCTTCATATGTTTTCTTTTGCTTTCGGATGCCATTCATATACTTTGTACTTGGATTGTGTCCCATTTGGCGACTCTTTAGACATTTAAACTTATATATATATATATATATATATATATATATAAAAGAAACAAAAAGAGAAAAATCAGGTGTAAGGTGTATGTGTGGCCCTCTACCCCATCTACCACTGCCACTGCCACCACACACATGCATGGACCAACGAACATTACTCGCACACACAAGAACAGAAGACAAACCTTTGGTTTTACCTTTTAAATGGGTGAGGGGTACGACTTGGCTATGAAAGGCTGATTGTAGAGTGTAATGTGCCACAATGAGTACTTTGAGAGTATTAAGGTTAGTGAGGTTTACAAAGTTAAAATATTGTAATATCTGTCCGTCCAGTGAAGTCTTGTTTAGCCGGGAAGGTTTGCTTTTCTTTGCTTTATGTTATCATGGAAATTGTTTAGTGGATTGTTTCTCACAAGGCATACTAGGATATTGTCAGAAGTGACGTTCAGCTTGGAAGTAATCCCTTGTCTCCATTTTTTTCTTTCAGGGAGCATGTGTTAAGAAACTCTCTGGCAAAGGAAAGATTGGAGACAGCAAAGCAACAAAACAGATTGTCGCACTTTTAAGTGCTCCGCTTGAGAAATATAATGACATTGTCACGGCCTTGAAGCTTTCAAACTACCCCCGTGTCTTGGAATACCTAGACAATGAAACAAACAAAGTCATGGCAACTGTTATAATTCAAAGCATTATGAAAAACAAAACTTGTATTTCTACTGATGACAAGGTATGGTTTTTATTTATTGTTTATCCTGTCTTTTTAGTGTGCTTTGTAATAATGTGGCTTCTTTGTTGTTTACAGGTTGAGGCATTGTTTGAATTAGTCAAGGGGCTTATTAAAGATTTAGATGGGACTCTTCATGATGAGGTCATTTGTAATTCTCTTACTAGTCATATAGATGTTGCTTAATGATATTAAACTTTTTCTTTTTTGTTACTTATCAAATAAAATGATATTTAACTTTTGTGGAAACTTCACTTACCTTTATGATGTTTTGACACTTTTGCAAATATACCCTTAAAGTTTAAAACAATGTCGGGTTCCTATGTTTAAAAATTTTGCAAGTCCCCCATTTGTTAGGATTTTCTGTTAAATCCTATGGATGATGCATAAATGTTCAAAATACCCCCGTTATTTTATTTTTTTAAAATTGCTCTGGTGACCCATGGTTGCCGTGGTCTAGATCCAACGAGCTTTAGATTAATTTTTTAATTAAGGGTAAGGTAAATATGAATTTTTATAAAATTTTCAGGGATATAAGAGACATTTCACCGGTTTACCGTCTGATATAACCCTAAACCCTAATAGTTGGGGTAACATTGCAAAATTTTTAAACATGGAAAACCGACATTGCAACTTTTTAAACTTTTAAGGGTATGATGTTGCTTTGGGTTTGGATCCAACGAGCTTTAGATTAATTTTTTAATTAAGGGTAAGGTAAATATGAATTTTTATAAAATTTTCAAGGATATAAGGGACATTTCACCTGTTTACCTTATGATATAACCCTAAACCCTAATAGTTGGGGTAACATTACAAAATTTTTAAACATGAGAAACCGACATTGTAACTTTTTAAACTTTAAGGGTATGATGCAAAAGTTCAGAAACATTAGGAAGGATTAGTGAAGTTTCTCCTAAACTTTATAAGCTTATTGTGTAATCTTCGACAAGTAACGCTGGATGTTCTTATTTGTAACAATTTTGTTAATTGTTTCCCCTTTGCATTCTAATATGTTTTTGGAAAATGAGCATGACTGGTAGTGTTTCTGAAATTTTGTGCTTGTTCATTAAAAAAAAAAAAACTACCTTTAGATTGATGAGGATGATTTCAAGGAGGAGCAGAATTCTGTTGCACGTCTTATTCAGATGCTTTACAATGATGATCCTGAAGAAATGTTCAAGGTATTTTACTTGTAGCATATTTTCCTGCATGATAGCTTCTCATATTTGTATAAACAATGTTCAGATTTTTAATCCTATTTCTCAAGTGGATCGGTTGGGGCATTCCACAATGAAAAGAGATTTTTAACATAAATGTTGGAGAATTGTAATGTTGCCAAGTATATTCGATTTCTTCTCCCATTAAATTATGCTCTCTTATATTTGATGTTCTTGTAATTGCTCATATCGTAGAATTTGGGCCTGAAGTCTAGTGGCTTGTTTCATTTTCTTACCGTGACAAGTTAATTTCTTGTTTGGAGCAATCGAAGAGTACTTTGAATGAAACAAAGATTTCCTTCTGTTGAGCTTGTTTCCACCTGTTGAAGTTTAACGTGCAAGTTCTACTGTGTCATTATGTGCTCATTTAAGGGATTGTGCATGAATGCGAGCACCTTTTTACTGTATTTCCATGTGGTGAATTGCAGATCATTGGTACTGTGAGGAAGCATATCCTGACTGGTGGACCGAAGCGTCTACCATTTACTGTTCCGGCTCTTATTTTCTCTTGTCTTAAGGTCTGTTTCTGCCTATCCAACTCATGCAGTGTATGGTTGTTTGTTATATATTAATGCCAACAAGTTTAAGTTTTCAAATTGCTGTTGTGATTCTTGGGGTATGCATCATTTAATTTATCCCTGGTGGTATGTTGAATGGTCAGTCATACTTTGTGGCTTGTGCCACTAATGGTGGATATATCAAGGATCATTTGTATACATTGGAACATATACTAAGCACCAGAAGGCTTGCATTACTTTTGATTTTGTGAAGAAAACCTAGATTTTTGCACTTATGAGCTTTATGCTGTCTGTAATATGTAGTTGGTTAGGCAGTTACAAGGCCAAGAAGAAAATCCTTTTGGAGACGATACAGCAACTACACCAAAGAAAATTTTTCAGCTTTTGAATCAGGTAACTTTTTACTGAAAGTAGTCTTTTTTTTTTTAATAGTCAAAATGTTATCTATTTCTTGTGTTTTGTCTTTGTTGTTCGGTGGCCAATGTTTAAGAGGCTAACATCTCAAATCTACTTTAACAGTTTTGAGTTTATTCATTCATCTATCTTATTGTACTTAGTTAAGGTCCCCGTTTATTATTTCAGACTATTGAGGCTCTGTTAACTGTTCCAGCACCTGAACTTTCATTACGGTTATATCTGCAATGTGCTGAGGTACATGGAATTGTTTGGTTTATAAACATTTGAAGGACCGTTACACCAACACATTTGCTAACTTGCATGTCTCTTCTGTTTTTGGTTAGGCTGCGAATGACTGTGATTTAGAACCTGTTGCTTATGAGTTTTTCACCCAAGCATATATTCTTTATGAAGAAGAAATATCAGTAAGTTGATTGATAACCTGTTCTTCTTCTAATTGATTATCATTCATAATTACACTCCCCCCCCCCCCCCCCCTTCCTCATGATCTTTTGAAAACTTGTATTTGCTGTAATAGGATTCCAAGGCCCAAGTGACTGCGTTACACTTAATAATAGGGACTCTTCAGAGAATGCATGTCTTTGGTGTTGAGAACAGAGATACTTTAACACACAAGGCCACGGGGGTAAATTCTAGAGTTTCATATAAATTTTATAATTCTATTTCTACTGCTGATCATACCTTTCCTGTTTTGCAGTATTCTGCGAAGCTTTTAAAGAAGCCTGATCAGTGTAGAGCTGTTTATGCATGCTCGCATCTCTTCTGGGTAGATGATCAGGAGAACATGAAAGATGGAGAGAGGTGGGTTGCCATACATTACTTCTGCTGACATATTCATAAGATCCCGACCAACACACACACACACACAAAAAAAAAGCTTATGTCTGTGCAGCATTATATGCACATCTCCTGTGTAATCTTGATCAGTACAAGAATGATCATGCTGGCAGATCTGCTGTATGTACATGCCCTATTGTTGTTTCCTTGAGCACTAGAAGTTCTGTTGGCTAAATTTGAATAATTTGCTGGATTTTGAACCTTGTATCGATGTTCCTCTGAATTAATTATTAACATTTTAGTTTTTAATTTTTTTATTTTTAAGCAGAGTCCTGCTTTGCCTAAAGCGTGCTTTGAGAATTGCAAACGCTGCTCAACAAATGGCCAATGCAGCACGAGGTAGCACTGGATCGGTGACACTATTTGTTGAGATACTGAACAAGTAATAATTTTTGCCCTGATTTCCCCCCTAACCTGTTCTGTTTCTACATTTTTCTTGTAAAGATGGGATAATTTGATCTCATTTTGTTTGCAGGTACCTTTATTTCTTCGAGAAAGGGAATCCCCAGATCACTGTTTCCACAATCCAGGGCCTGCTTGAATTAATTACTACGGAGATGCAAAGTGAATCTACCTCTCCAGATCCATCTGCGGATGCTTTCCTTGCCAGCACAATGCGGTACATCCAATTCCAAAAACAGAAAGGTGGTGCAGTGGGTGAGAAATACGAGTCCATCAAGGTGTGACTGGCCCGATCACTAAATGCCTGATAGGTGTCTGCATTGACTCCCTTCTTTTAACCAACGAACCAGGTTTATTTCTATACTCCTGATGTTGAAGTGGCTTCGTGTGTCCTGGTCAAATGCAATGCTGAATTTAGGTTGGCGTCCATTTGTATTTGGAAAATCTATATGCTGACTTGTGTCACATCACTAGTACAACATGCATTAACACAATGTGCTCTACTTGGAAATTTATTAGTTCTATTATAAATACGAGTTTTTTTTTTTCCCTGGAGGTTATGTTGATGAATAATATACCCGAAATGTATCTCTTTTCAGAAAAGCTTGTTTTTACAGTTTTTGAATACTGTTATGCCTTTTCCTGATGAAAGATACTAGAATCAATAATCTGCAATTCCACTGCCATACAGATTAACCTTGTTCTGTACTTTGGGAAGTGTTATGTTTTTTATTTAAACAAGTGTTTTGATGTGACATAAATGTAAATTATTTTAAAAAATGTTTTTTATAGAGTACTCTAGTTTATTTCGAAAAATCCAAATGGATGTAGAGCTTTACTTTTTTTTTTTAAAAAAAAAAGAATAAAAAGAGTAGTTATGCTGCCACCCTCAATGAAAAAGTGGGGTGGCAGCGCAACCACCCCGATTTGGTCAGGGTGATTGGGTGGTTGCATGTGGCCTCTCTTCCACTTAGGCTGGGCACAGGACCTTTTTATAAGTAGTAAGTTAGCTATTACGTCTTTAAAAGTTAAGTACTGTATTGTCAAAATAGTTGTGTCACTAAAGAAAACACCTCTATTGCACTTGCCCTGCATGAAGTTGAAGGGCCTCTCTGCAGCACCCCGAGCTCGTTGAGACTTCTCTACAATCAACTCTCATGGCGGAAAAAAAAAATGCGTTTTATTTATTTATTTATAAGGGGGAAAGGAAAAAAATAAAATAAAATAAAATTTGGAGATTGTTATGAGAACAGTGGGCCTGAAATGTGCCTTTTTTTTTTCGCTTTTTTTTTTGTTGGTGGGGGGGGGGGTAGTAAATAGTAGAAAGAAAAGAAAAAATCAACTACACAAACAGGAAAAAAAAAAAAAACAACAAGGCCAAGAGAAAGGAACAAAACTCTCGTAACTCATAAAAGAAAAAGGGAGCGGGCACCAGGAGAATTGAGGCTACTTATCCGAACGAACGACCACATGAGGCAAGGACATCGTGGGAATGCTTTTAGTTTTGCCAATGGAAGTGACCTATCTCGCGATGGCGTGGGACCATGGAATGGTGAGATATTTGATGCTTCTTTCTGAAGAGACAAAGTACGGTACATGAAGTAGTGTACAAATCCCAAAGTTATTCAGGGGGAGAATTTCCAATAAAAAACAAGAAACAAACAAGGGATTTTGCTGTTCTTTCTCCCACCTTTTTTCAGAGTTTCTTGTACTTCTAAGCCTTCTCTCAAATTTTCAGCAAATAAAAGGTTTTTTTTTAAAAAAAAAAAAAAATTATTCAAGAACGGGGAAGGGGGGGAAAGGGGAAGCAAGTAAATGTTCTTGATGCTTTAATATATTGGCTTTACATCTTTGTGTATGACAAAAGCTGAAAGTCTCACGTTGTCTCCAATTATTGATGTAATATCTCAACTTGCGTTATATGCGCACAAAACACAAGCCTTACTCATCATATTATTCATTATATTATATATTTAATCGGGTTTATTATACAGGTTGGTTTCTTTTGATGCTATGCTACTACATATGCCACATACAAACAAAGCAATGGACTAAAGCTCCACTAGTGCTTGAACTTTGTGGCTAATGTAGTGTATGAGCTTGCATCTCATCATTAACTTACCTATTAACAACAGCTAGGGTCATAATCAAGCCAAGTCGAGTATAATATTGAATGTTAAAACTCAGTTTGTTTAATTTTTTTCGAGCACAAGCCAAGCTCAACTTTATCACTGAACTAGATAATTTGTTCAAACTTTGTTCATTTATTTTTCGAACAAACTTGAACTTGTTCACAAACTACTTAATTAATTTATTCATTGCATATATAAAGTAAATATCGTGATTGCTTAATTTTTTAGTAAATCCATATTAATTGATTATTGTTAAGATTTTATTATTTGAGTTAATTAGAAAAATTGACTCGAATCTTAAACAATTTAATTTCAAGTCAATATGTTTGTCAAGACTCATAATTACACACATACATACACACACACAAACTCTCATATACACACACATACACATGTATGTTTTTATATCAAAACCCATAATTATAATAATTCAAACTATATCTATTACATTGCGAAGATAATTTCTTTTTACATCTTTAAATATTTAAGATGTTTTTATTACAAAGTTAAAAATAATCTAAAAAATAATAAAAATGAAGTTATATGAGTTGAACTGATTTTATACGAGTTCGGTTCATTAAATAAACGAGTTTGAAAATTTGTTTAAACTCTGTTCATTTAATTAAAAAAGCCAATCCTAAGTCGAGTCCAAAGTCCAAACCTGTGTGTAGGCGGCTCTGTTTATTTACAACAGCTTAATTATCAAACATATTGTTCCAAGGTTATGACCCTAATTAAAACCAAACTTGCTTCTTAGTCTGATTGCATAGACAGTGAGGCAGTCAGTGCTTCCTCTTATCATGTAGAAGTAGAACCCAAGCAACCGAATTCATTCCACAAGGCATTATAACATGGTAAAACGATGATAAGGTCGTGTGTTCATTAGTGCATTTTCATAAACTCCATCTGCATGTGCAAACCTAAGTTGTCGTGCATAAAAGGTCGATCCAACAGAATTCGGACATCAAAATTACTGAGAATCTCTACCCATTTCTTAGAGGTTCACAATGCATTAAAGAATTATAGGGTTCACTGCCTGGACCATTCACCCAGCTATATGAGTCAACCTCCAAATAACAAAAGTTTCCAACCAAAGCCTACACTTGCAATAACCGTGCAGTGCCTTTAGGCTGATTGGCAAAGTCCCTACTGAAGTAAAAGGAAAATCTAGGGCTGGTTAACCTCACTATCTTTTTATAAATTCATTAAAAAACGCAAAGGTGCAATTCAATCCTACAAAAAGTATACAAGAGATATACCTAACCAAAGGAAGAAAAGACATAACCTTATAAAGGGGAAAAGAAAAGACCAAAAAAATAAAAAAAGCTGTATTCCTCATCCTTTTAGCAAGGTTTTTAATCTGTCATGTGCCTTTCCCATGTCCCTAAAGTTTACAATAATGACCAGCAAACAGATGGAGTTTGATTTTTGGAAATCCATTATGTGCATCAGAAACTAGCATGTTGTTAAAAAGATAACAGAAGCCACATAACATAACACAAATAGCAAGCTTTTAAGCACAATACAAAGTAGTAAACATAACTATGTCCATGCAAAGCAAGGTCGTCTTCCTAACTGGGACATTCCAGTCTAGTAATACATAAAACAAATTGAAACTGGTAGTTAAGTAAAGGTGGGCAACCATGTAATGCGATTCACGATTAGAGATCAAAACAATTCCAAGAAAGCAACACCAAACCACCTGATGCTTCACAGAGATCCCAAGTATTGTCTGTTAACTCAGGGCCCGCAGCTTCTTCAAGAGCAAAGGGAAGAGAGAAGAAGAGAGGGAGGGGGAGAAAGGTAAGACAAACAGCTGTTTATCTCTTTACACCTATTCAATCACAAGATAGAGCAAGCCTTCTGCGCTTTGCTCTTCTTTTTCTTCTGTTTGGGTGGTTGAAGAACAACCCTTATGGCTGCATCGAACACTGCCTTCACATTCTGCAGTTAGGAGTCAACAAATCAATTAAAGGCCTTTGGGGTCATACTAAAAACATAAAATTGTTAAAAAAAAATCTATGCCTGCTGTGTTTTTGAACTGCATTCGATATAAGCAGGTGCACCAATCAGCTTCCTCAGCTCCTCTCCCTTGGAAGTAGAACAATAACTTATGCATTTAGAAACAAAAAAGAACAGAATTTGTGGAAATGAACCGAAAAGGCAAAACAATTGAGCAATCTGTCAGAACATATGAAGTGATAGTCTTTACTTGAGCAGTAGAAATAGGCACAGCACCAGGATGGTCAATGAAGAACTGCTTATCATCCCGAAGATCTGGCTCATAAGAAATTGCACCAATCAGCTTCATTTACATATAGAAATGAGCTCAAGATAACCATATATCAAAATAACTACTAAAAGGAAATCACAGCAAGATGTCAACATGGCAGAGATTAATGATCATACATGTAACATCAAGATTATTAATTCCATAACATAGAACTTAGGAAAAGGAAAAGGAAAAAAAAAGATCAGAGAGAAGTCTTACCAAGCTTTGTTCCAACAAGAACTATTGGGACACCAGGTGCATAATGCTTCAACTCTGGAATCCACTGCAATAGAAGCCAACAGATTCAGAATTCTCAGCACATTATAAATTGTGTATCTGAAAGTGGCATTTCTTTGAAGAAGAACAAAAAAACAGCATGACGTATAGGCCAACAAAATTCTCACCTTCTTGGAAACATTTTCATAACTGGCCTTGCTAATGAGAGAGAACGCCAGTATGAAAACATCCGCCCCACGATAACTCAAAGGTCTTAATCTATTATAGTCCTCCTGTCCTGTTTTATGAAAATAATAGATTCAGACCCAAAAAGAAAAAGGGGAAAGAAAAAAAAAATCTGTGATACTTATAGGAAGAAAACAGGTGTCTTTGCAAACCTACCAGCAGTATCCCACAACCCCAGGTTAACAGTGCTCCCATTGACAACCACATTAGCGCTGAAATTGTCGAAAACAGTTGGCACATAATCCTGTTTCCCACAAAATGCAAAAATAAAATTACAAAGGTCTCACATTACATAAAATCATTTTCCAAGACTTTTAACACAACATATGCATGACAACACCATTAGTAAAATGGGTTGCAGAAGACCGGTGCTTTGTTTGGCAGGAGAAGCATTAAACGGAAAAATATCAAAATTGGAAAATCTTATGACAGGTATGGATTTGAAATGGAAACATAAGATTCCAAATATTCTTATTTATTACTACAGTTTTTAATAACCAGAGAGATCATCTTGCTTCCCAAAATAAAATCCAACCCCATAAATTAACTATGACATTGACATAAATTCTAAACTCAGATCAAAACCATTGAAACCAAATCTAGAAAAAAATTCATTAACCAGTTCCAACTCACAAGCCATACAAAACAAAACAGCAATCTTGGACCAATTAACCTCAAAGGACCTATATGATTTTTGCATTTATTTATTTATTTCTTTTTGATAAATAATTTTTGCATTTATTATCACCCAACTCAGACAACACATGTTCCATCTTTTCAATGCCACCACCTAATCGATCTGAAGATAATACATGAACTCCAAGAACTCATTTTGATTCAAAAAGGGGGGGAAAAACCATCTTTAACCAAATTTAAGCATTTTCCTCTCTTTCCTCCCATTCTTGTCTTCCAAATAAACCAATCACCAAAAAAAAAAAAAAATCAAATAATGTTTCTAATCACATTTCCCGCAATAGCAAAAAAAAACCCAAAAAGAAAAAAAGAACAAATTTTCAATCATAAATCAAACACATCTTTTTTTCCCACAAAACTCATAACATTGCCCTGAATTTCACAAACAAACCAAACGGTGTTCAAGAATTGGGGACTCACCGTCGGGAAGGTGTTGCTGGTATAAGAAATCAGCAAGCAAGTTTTACCCACAGCTCCGTCACCAACCGTGACGCACTTAATAAACCTCGAAGCGCTCATTTTGTTGTTTCTTTTCCAATTCTTACTATTCTTACTATCGAATTTTAAGCCTCAGATCTTTCACCTGAGGACCTGTTCACACCCACACTCTCTCCCTCTCACACACACCCCCCTTAACCTTCAACCTCTTCTGCTTCAACTGCTTCTTCTTCAATCACACATCTGTACGGAAACAAAAAGAAACCGAGAAAATTTCAACGAAACCCTAACACATTTAACAAATTAACGCAAATTTAGAAATGCAAGAGAGCAATGAAATTGCTCACGAGGTGAAAATGGTTGGGGAATCTGAGCCCTAACCCTAGAAAACGTGGAATTTGGGAATTTTTAGTTGAAAAAAGCTCGGAGAGATCAAAGAGAGAGAGGAGACGATGTACCCTATTGGCCGGGAAATAATGCCGTTGAAGCGTTCGTTGAGCGCACCAATCTTCGCCAACAAACACCCCCCCTCTCTCTTTCTTTTCCGCAGCTTTTGTTAGTTTTGTTAGTGTTATTTGTTTTTTCATTTTTTTTAAAAAATATTTTCATCAATTATATATTAAGATGACAAACTTTTTAATTATTTAATTAAAAATAAAAATAAAAATTTTAAATAACTCTATTTTTGGAACTATTCTAAAATTAGAGGATCTTAATCTGGATTTTCGATTCTTATCAACTCTTGACTTATTTCGTTAGTGCCTGCATTTGAACATCAAATACTTCTTGGCAACAATATAAATATGAGATTGATGCAAATTTATGTTTCTAAATTGTATATATAATATATGATTTGAAACATTGGCCGGACCCATTAGGATTGAGGCACATATCCCGCGTGTTTTATTACTGAGACACATGTTTCAATTTCAAATGGTCTTATGTTAATTGAAATTGAATCAAAATCAAACATGTTTTGGATATCTATTACAGTAAATTTATATGTGATCCTTAAAAATAATCAAAAACTATGGAAGTTTAGATTCGGATTTTTTTTTTTTGTGTAATATTGTAAGAGATGCAAACTCTTTAGTTTAGGTCAAAGCTTAAGATTTGCACGGGCCATGGCTTCCTCTGGTTTTGAAATTTTTTTTATTTGCTCAAAAAAATTTCATGTGTTTGCCGTAGGTTTTTGGAAGTTCATAAATCCGAATTACAGCGAATCTAAATTGGAGATGTAAGTACAAATATAAGTTCAAAGAGGAAAGTATAATTTATTAATATTATGGACTGGACATAAATAATATAATGTTACACCCATCACTTATTACAATGTTATTGGTCATTATCTTGACTGTAAGAGATTCTTTTTTAATTTATACAATAGAATAATATAGATGAAATAATTATATAAGATGACTGTACGTATGAGATAAATAGTTGGAGCTAATCCAAGTGAGAATATTTTGAATGATATTGTGACCACTTAATTTTTTTTTTTATGAAAATTTAAAAAGAATATGGAAAGTCGCCCACCATTTGCGTATTTTAGTTAGTGACTGACTAGGTCAGGATCAAATTCTAGCCAGTATTGTCTGGCTCATAAGCATGTGTACGTGTGAATGTGTGTGAGACACAGAGAGAGAGTAGGGGCTGTAAGAACAAACAAGGGCCAAGGGATTTAAGATTTCCATGGAGTAGGACTCCGTTTGTACCGTTTGGAAGGCGTTTTTTTCAAAAATTTACGGTTCAAAAAAATTTACGGTTCAAAAACATAAGAAGCAGGAAAAAAAAAAAAAAAAGTTGTTTTAAAAAATACATGATTTTAAAGGTTAAATTTTGATATTAAATACCAAGTCGTGATTTTACTAAATGCTAAACGTGTTTTTTTAAAAATATCATTTTTAAACTGCACGTTTTGAAATCATTATTTTGTAAATGACATGTTTTAAAAGTGCAAATCTAAACCCACCCTACAAAGAAAATGAGATCCAAGGGGTTGATGTTAAACATAGATACAAGATTAGAGCTCCGAAATTGTCTTAGGTCTCATAGCACATTTTTTATAATTTTTTAACGGTTCAGACAAATATGTTATAATTTTTTTACAGCACCTAAGCCAAATATATTAATGCCATAAACGAAACTCTACAACTTCATGTAAACATATCTTCCCCCACACATGCACAAAAACTAAGTGACTAACCGGCTCTTACCCGGCACTAGGTAGTTGGAGGATTTCCTCCTTTATTTTTGAGATCCATGGATTATTAACCAAGTTTCACAAGTAATCAACAACATTTATAGGGGTGCTAATTATTACACTCATAATTTAGCTAGATGGACTGCTATTTTTAAAAATTTTAAAAGCATTATCATTTTTTTTTCCTTTATTAAACCTTCCCCCTGATAGTGAAATTGTCGATATTTTAGTTTTTTTGTATTCGGTTTTTCTCATGTACATTGACAAACAACTCAAAGTACAAAACAATTATTTTCAGAGTAATAGAGTAGAAACAATATACTATGTTTGGGCCTAACTAGTTTTGAGTCGTTGAGCAATATTGCTTGGGGAAAACCAAGTGTGATGTGCCAATGGAGATAGGGCTTTTTGATAAGGAGGACAATCTTTGTAAAGATGTCTCAAAAACTCCAATGTGATGATAAGAAAGCTTGTCTGAAATTTTAAAACAACGCCTAGACTCATTCTATTTTAATAGAGAGAATTTAAATTCGATGAAATGAAGCACGAAGTGTGAGTGCTGTCATTCGTTTATCATTTAGATAGATGCACCTCTCTCCTAATCATTTAGGTTTATCGTTTAATTAATTATTTGTGCTAGGAATAAAAAGGAAAACTCGACTAACAATAGATGTATACTTGAAGGATAATGCATTAAGTAATGATGTTGCCACCTTCAATTGCTCATTGGAGTGACTTCTTAATGTGAGTAAACACAAAGGGAAGCACCACACGCACATATGAGACTCTTGAACTCTTAATTTTTTAGTTTCTTTATATGAAAGGTAGCAATAGCCCAAGCTACGTAGTTTATTCATTCCATATGTAAAGCAAATATCATAATTTTTCTTTTTTTGTACATTTATACTAATTATGGTTATGATTTATTATTTGAGTAATTAGATAAATTAACTTTAATCTTAAACAATCTAATCTCATGTTTATATATTTATCTTATAATATGTATATATATTCATTATACATAAACTTAATCATATATACACAAATGCATATATATCTATATCAAGATTCACAATTACAATAATTTAAAATAAATTTTATTGCATTATGAAGAAAATTCTTTTATTTTTTTAAATACTTAACATGTTCTTATTACAACTTAAAATAAATATTATAAAAATAATAAAAATAAAGTTATACGAGTTTATACAAACTGAGCTGAGATGATATTATACGAGTTCAGCTCGGTTAATAAACAAGCCAAAATTTTTGTTCAAACTCTATTCGTGAGTGGCTCTATTTATTTAAAGTCCTAACTAAACCACACAAAAAGAGTATAATTACCCAGAAATGAATTATTGAGCATGCCACAGGTTTTTAAGATTACAACTTTGGAATTTCAAAAAAAAAAAAGATTACAACTTTGGTCGCTCTCGCCAAACGAAGCTAGGAAGACCAAGAGCAAAGGCATCCAAACTACAAAAGAAAAATACAGGCATAATATGTAATAAAAAAATATCTGCTAAGAAAATTGCACACAACTGAGAACAAAATCAGCTTCAGATATCCATTCAGGACTTGCAAAATGCACGGAGAGTTTCATCCAGGGCCTTTCTATCATAATCACCAGTAAAAACACAATTGCCTAGAGGACCTTTTAGAAGGATGAGCCTTAGTAGGCCATCGGCTACCTTCTTATCAACCTGCCATACCAGAAGAATACAGAGGCATTAAGGATTAGAGAAAACAAAGCTTCAAAATATATATGATGGCAACCTCACTACTTACCGCCATAACAGATTTGAACATCTCCACAGTCATGATTTCAGCAGGGGCAGTAGGCAACTTAGCCTGTGTTAGAATGTTGTGAACTCGCTTCACAATAGAATCATCAATCCAACCAAGGCGACGCGACATGTCAACAGCCATGACCTGAAAATTGGCACACAACCTCCTTCAACATAAACACGGCATATAAGAAAGAAGAATGCCTGTTAAGGAAAGAGCTAAACGGGAATACCGTGCCAGCTGCAACAGCTTCTCCATGGAGCCACAGCCCATAGCCAACTCCATTTTCTATTGCCTGAAAAGACATGCCACATTGTGAGAAGGAATTAATCAAAAGGCGCAGTTTCTGGCAGGAAAGATTAGTAGGGTTACAAATATTCCCATAAACCATCAATGATAAAAATCAATTCAATTATACAAGAATGGCGAAGCACAAAGTTTGTAGTTATGCAAGCTAGAACAAATATAATCAACTGCACAAACCCATAACTCACATGCCCAAATGTATGACCCAAGTTTAGTGTTGCCCTGATTCCACCTTCCTTCTCATCTAAGGAAACGACCTCAGCCTTGTTTTCACATGATCGCTTTATGGCATAAGCCAGTGCACTTGGATCCCTGCAATGGACTAACTCATTATACTCGTGTATGACGTTCCATCTAAAAGGCATAAAAGACATAATAATTGCACAAATGAGTAAGCATGGGCAAAAATATAAAAGAAGCCTTTACCATGCAGAGAAAAGAGTACAAGCCAAAAAAAAAAAAAACCAACAGCAACAAATATTCCAAAAGGCCTTAAAAATAATTATTTTAATTGTCTTTTCCAACAAGTTGTGTCAATGTTTTTTGTCCCAAAAGGTGTTTCATATTCAAGAAAATACTGAAGTTAACAATCTAGGTTGAAATTCACCCAAAGTTCTTTCCTTTTTGCTATCTATACCTTGACATTAATGCCTGAATATTCTTCTCCTGCCACTCAAAAAATTCAGTGTCCCTGATAAGCCCATACTTTATAACCTCCGCAAACCCTGATGCCAATTCCCTCTCTGGCAATGTATTTAGTGTGTCTGTGTCTATAAGTACACATTGAGGTTGGTAAAAAGCTCCGATCAAGTTCTTCCCAAGGCGATGATTTATACCAGTTTTGCCACCAACAGAGGAATCCACCTGGAAAAGAAAACACCAGAAAATCAATGGGAAAGAAAATATGGAAATATGAAAGTTATGAATGAGAAACGTCAACATGGGTGTTTAAGGGATTGACAAATAGATAAAAGCAATTGACAGACCTGTGCCATCACAGTTGTAGGGATCTGAATGAAATTAACACCACGGAGGAAAGAGGCAGCAGCAAAACCACACATGTCACCAATCACACCACCTCCAAGGGCAACAAACGTACATCGCCTGTCCAGCCGTGACTCAATGGCCTTGTCAAAGATTTTCATAAGAGTATCCTATCGGATCAAGCGCACAAATTACACTATTAATGTGACGTCCATTACACCCCAAACACAAAAGTCAATTCTGAAACCTTAAGCACCTACCATGTCCTTGTATTTTTCACCGTCCGGTAAAATCACACTCTCAACTGAGACATTTGGGTTTCCCTTAGTTAAAGCTTCAACAACCTTATCCAGGTAGATTGGTCCAACTTTGTCATTAGTAACCACAAGAACTCTCTTCCCATGAACATGCCTATGACACAACAACCAACTTATTATTGACCAATCTAACAAAGAAAAGCAGCAAGCTCGTCTAAATATTAAAGCAAGATCGTTCAATGTATTCAAAAAAATTGCGTTAAATGTGCAAAAATTTATAATTTAACAGTTTAATGTATTCTCTTGTGCTACATTTTATCAATGCAAATAATAATTTAAACCAAAGTAACAAATTAAAGCAGCATGACCTAATTTGATTTGGAACATGATACTAAGCAATTCGCTTACTCATCAATAATTTTTTTTTCAATTGTTTTGTTTAGATAAACTAGTACTTGTAGAGCAAAACACATACATATAAACACAAAATTTGAAGAAAGCTAGCAAACCACATATTTTTCAAGATACGCATAAAGAAGTGGCAAATTGAATAAAACTAAGCAGTAAAATTTGATTAATTAATCACCTCTAGAGAAGAAAACACAGACACATAAACACTAAATTCGGAGAAAGCTAGCAAATCAGATATGTTTTCAAAATACGCGTAAATAAATGAAAATTTGAGTGAAATTAGACCGTAAAATTCGATCAATTGAGTTACCTCTGAAGAAGGTGCGGTTGATCGAGAAGTCCTGCTCCGATGTAAATCGGGTAGCTCCGGTCGCCCAAATTGACGTCCACAATTTCCAGACCCCTCGAATCCGTCTTGGCCACCGACTGATCCATAACCTGAGCCGAACTCGCGCAAATCCTCACCGACCTCACTTGGCTCGCACTCACGGCCGACTTCTGTCTCCAACTCAAGCTCAACTCGTTCGAACCCGGCGAAACGAACGCGGACCGCAGCGAAACCGAGTTAGGCGTGTTCGGAACACGGAAAAAGATATCAGCCGAGTTCTTTGAGAGAGATAGAGAGAGCGGATTCGTAGTGGAAGCCATGGGCTCGGGTTCGGGTTAGAGTTTGGCGGGTACCGAGAGAGTCGAGAGAGAAGGTTTGGGCGTGGATGTGACATTGTGTGTTGGGTTTTGTTGAAGAAGAAGAGAGGAAGAAAGGTGGGGTTGGGGGGGTAGGTGGGTGAGGCGGGCGATTCGTTAAGAACGCTCGAGACGGACCAGTAGGTCCCGTTGCAGGAGATTTACGAGATACCGCGACTTTGCGTTGTAAATTTAAGATGTATCATGAGAATATACCGTTTGCCCGTTGGGGTCTTTTCCATCCACCTCCATGATTAACACAAATTAACATAAGGTTTAGTAAAAAATTGTAAATACTACAATTAGATTTTAATTTTAATATAAGTGTCGATTCGATTTTTATATTTTTTGTGTTTTTTATTTTTTATTTTTAAGCAAGCATAAAAGGAAAAGGGGAAGAAAATATACACTAAACACAAAATATGAACAAGTAAGACACATAACTAGTTTTAAGTGAAATACTTGTCATTCATCTTTTTAATTCATTTTTGATTTTTTTTTTCAAATTAAAAAAAAAAAAAAAAAGAGGTCCATTACTTTTTACCAAAAAATTGTCCATCTTTTTTATTTGCAAAAAAACTAAAAAAAGGATGACTAAAGATGGACTCAGGAACCGTGGTCATTGGTTTCATCCTTGACTACAGTTTTTATAATTTTTTTAAATTGAATATGATAATTTATGTAGTACTTATCATGTTAGTCACTAAAATATAGACTGTGACTCAACAATTTATATGACTCTTAACATATTTACAAATTAATGTAACACTCTATATAACACTCATTTTCATAAAATTTAGATTGTTATGTAAGTTTATAAAAGGGTTATTAAAAAGAACTTAAATACCCAAAACATTCTTTATGATAGATTATCTTATAATTTTTTTCTTGTATATTATTAATTTAATCAAGTCACGTATTTATGATTTCCGCCACATCATACATTTAATTATAATGTATATATATATATATATATAGACGTATATTGGCCATCCTTTTTTTTTTTTCTAAGCAATTTACACGGGAAGGGGAGAGGGTCATATATTGGTCCTTGAACTGTATGAATCCTTTACTCTTATATTGGTTTGGACCTTTGAAAGTTTGATAGCAACTGAATTTCTGTATGTCATTGATCTGAACCAATATTTGGTTACCAAAATGTCAGCCGTACACAAGCGTTGGTTGCTGAGGCTAGCAGACACTCTTGAACCAGAAATATTATAATATTTTCTTTGTTTTGCTGAAATATCGGTTAATTAAATATTTATCTTCCCTTTTTCATCCTTGGATCAGAAATCCTCTCAACGCTTTTTCTCAGAAATATTAGAAAAATATTTCTAATATCAGAAAAAGCATTGGCAAAACAACAGATTGACACAAAAATACATAAGACGAGAAAAATACATGAGGTTTTCGTGAAATGCTATGGATATTAAATTTTTTATCAAGATATGGGTATTAAGGGGATGTGAAGCTTATTTATTAGTATCTTTAATATTTATTTTAATTAATTATTTTGATTCTTTTAATTAAATAAGTTCTACATCATTTTAATACACATCTCTTGATAAAAAAAATTAATACTCCTACATTTCTCTTCGTACAAACTTGAAAATA
Organism: Betula pendula; assembly: GCA_900184695.1. Lineage (NCBI taxonomy): Eukaryota > Viridiplantae > Streptophyta > Magnoliopsida > Fagales > Betulaceae > Betula > Betula pendula. The sequence goes on along the minus strand of FXXK01000023.1, from coordinate 584,626 downwards.
AAAAAGTTGAGATAGATGACTAATAAGTAGAAATTAGAGCAATACAAAGAGTATTTTAAGTTATGATTATTGTCAAAATTAAACTTCACAATGAAATTGAAGATAAGTTTATAAGTGATTCTTTTATGTTGTACATTGAAAAAAAAATTGCTGTGAAATTTTGTACAGATTTAATCATAGTTGATTTTCAGAATCTAAAAGAATGATGAATTCCATTTTGATAGGTGTTTGAACTAAAATTTTAAATATCTTATGAAACAATTATTTTATGTCTTTAATTTTATTTATGAGAAAAATACAAAATCAATCAATGTGGTTAGCCTAAATTACAAATCGCTTCCTCTGGTATCAAAGTAAACTCATAAGTCCTTATAGTATGCAAAAAAAAAAAAAAACAATTTAGTTTCTAGAGTCAAATTCCGTTAAATTTTTTGACATATTTCGTTAAGTGTCATGTCAGCACAAATGAAATACTAACACATGTCAAACTTACTAAAAAAATGAGTAATGTTATATTTTTAATTTTCTTGTCAAACTTCTTCTAACTTTGCGTTATGTGGACAAAGATAGGCTCCACAAATGTACAAGCAAATTCGTTTTTTTTTTTATTATTATTTTTTTTAAAAAAAAAAAAAACCAAATACACAAAGTTGAATATAGTTAGACAAAAAAATTAGAAATTTAGTATTATCTAAAAATATATAAAATTTAAAATTAGTTTTTTTTTTTAAAAAAAAAAGAAAAAGAAAAAGAAGAAAGGGGAGGAGGTGGCTAGCGAGCCACCCCCATAGGTGGCTGGGGGTGGCCCACAAGCCACCCCATAACGAGGATAGAGGTGGTTGCACACTATCTCTAACTGCCTCTAAGGTGGCTCGTGAGCCAACTCAAAGTTGGGGATGGCCTTCGAGCCACTCTAAAGGTGTTGGTGTAGTGCGCGGCCACTCCCATGAGTAGGGGATGGTGGGGAGCTACCCCTAGCTACCTCTGGGGTGGCTCGCAGGCCCACCTTCCCCCCAGGTTGGCAGCCACCTTTATCTTCTTCTTCTTTTTTTTTTTTTTTTTTTTTTTTTTTTTATTTATTTTATTAATAATTATATATATATATATATATATAATATATATATATATAAGATTGTCACGTGTTAGCATTTTATTGGTGGTGACGTGATATTTAACGGAATATGTCAATAAATTTAACGGAATTTGATTACATGGACTAAATTGTTTTTTTAGCATACCATAAGGATTTTTGAGTTCATTTTGATACCATAAAGAATTATTTGTAATTTAGACCGACCACAAGACTAATTTTACATTTTTTTTCCTTTATTTATTTATTTTTGTTAACAATAAAATGATACCAATTTTATTTAATATTCAATTTTAATATATTTCTTATTTATACTTTAATCTCATTTCTTAACATATTATTCATTTATGCTTTGACCCTTATTCATAATAAGAGTAATCGCCTATAAGTAATGTATCCACCTAAAATTGATGCAGTTTTTAAGCATTGATAAATCATTTTTAGATTTTGATCAAATGTTAATTTTAAAAACTACGTCAATTTTAAATGAACATAAAATAACACAAAAATAACATCTATTATTACTCAGTCACCTATTGCCAAGTGGAGGGGAGGGACATTTGTCTTTTTAATGATAAATTTGAAAATTGGATTTGATTGAGCTACATGTGGGTCAACCAATTTAATAATAGATTTAAAAATTGAATAAAAGAGAATAATGTGTAGCATTACTCTTTTTGTATATATATATTAAAAGGACAGAAATTGAATGGTTCGTATTGTAGTTTACCTATGGTATGCATTAATGCTATAAGCAATACTCTTATCTTTATTTTATCAATCAAAATATGATATGATTTTTAAAATTATTATTGGTTCAAAAATACATAAATCCCAAATTGAATAGCTATAAAGGATAAAATGAGGATAAAACTTTGAGGAATGCTAGGTGTACAAAAGTTTTTGTACAAAAACTTCTTACAAAATGAGGTGGCACTAAATGATTGGATAAGAGATAAATTCAAATTTTAAACTACCCAATCATTTAATGCCAACTCATTTTATAAGATATTTTTATACAAAAATCTTTGTACACTTATCATTTCTCTAAAACTTTTGCATATACCATTACACCAACAAATGCACCCTAATTTCCCATCTACGCCTTACTCAAATTTCCCTGCAAAAAAACCCGCGAAACTACTCTTTCTCTCTCTCTCTCTCTCATTTCAGTAGGGTTTCCGTGAAAATTATTAGAAAATCAGGGCTGTCTTACGTGATGGTGATGGGGAAGAGGAACAACGTAGTCGTTTTATCATCGGATGGTGAAGATGATGACTGTTCAGTGAGTTCTTCAAATCGGAGCTACTCGAAGCCGAAATCTAGGTCATTGGTTACTCGCTCAAACCCTAGAGGTGCGAAGAAGGCTCGCATTTCGGGTTCTCGGTCTCACTTGAGGAAAGAATCCAGTAACGCTGATGATGTATGCTTTAATTTTGGTCTGGCTTAAATGAGTTTGATTTTTATTCTAAGGTTTTCATTATCTTTGTATTCTATGTATCGTAAATTATTAGTTCTAGTTTTTCTTTGTGTGAATTTTGAGCAGTATGTTTGGCTAACGCACTTGCCCTGTGTTTGGTTGCCGAGTAAATGAAAAGAAAACACATAATAATGAATATCATCTCGTTTGTTGGTTTGGTTCCTGAAAATTTGAAAATCATTATTGAATTCATTTAGTTTCTCAACATATTCAGTGAATTGAAAAAGAGCACTACCATTTATCATGTTTAATGCTCTTAAAAGTATTAATTAAATGATTACATTCAACTTTAAGCTTTCGTGATAAGAAGTGATTTAATGTGGTATTTGAGCAGAAGTCTTAAGTCGAACCTTGATTCTACAATTTACCCCATTTCAATGAAATATTCTACGTGTTGGGTGTTACTTGTCGAGGGCGAGTTTGAGCCTACAAGTGAGGGGAGTGTTAAAGTATTAATTAAATAATTAAATTCTCCCTATCCTATTAGCTTAAGCTTTTGGGATAAATAGTGATTTAACACTAAATTTTCCTGATGAAAATGCTATGTTTCCGTAATTATCAATGATTTGAAATTTTCTTTCTAACTCTTTACTGGTTCCTTAGATAAATAACTTTGTATTTTTTAATGTCCGGTGTTTTTGCTTGAGTACTAAGAATCTGATTTTGGATTTCCTTCAATGCAGATCAGATTTTTTTCTGAAGATTTTGATGAAGTGTTTAATGGGTTCAAGGTATCTGCTGGTATGCCATTATTGTAGATTCTTTGTTTGACATGCTAACTTTGTCTTGTAAAATGAACATTGGATTCCTTCCTTCTCTGCACACTGGAGGCTGAGGCTCTGATGCCAAACATGGCTTCATGACATGTTATGTGTAGTTAGGTGCTTGGACTTTATGTAATATCTAAGTATCAAAAGCCATTTTGACTATGAAATTAATTTTAATAACTAATTTTCAAAATTTTCTTGGTTGAGTTATAAAATTTTAATAATTATCTCGTTAAATGTCGATGTCACCTGTGATTTATCTATTTACTTGGGCATTGTTCTTTCTTATGGTTACTTGTTTATCATTGGCCTTCTATGCTAAAGTGGAAATGGGAATGTGAACCAGGTTTTGGAGGGAGCAACACGAAGGGGTTATGGGTTGATAAATACAAACCTCGTTCCTTGGAAGAGCTTGCTGTTCACAAAAAGAAGGTCAAGTTAATTTGCTTCATTTTGCAAATATGTGCATTATACTGATCTTTTTTTTATCCTTGTAACTGCAGGTTGAAGAAGTGAAGGTGTGGTTTGAAGAAAGATTGAGATCTTCTAAGGTAATTATGCAGTTACCAGAGATTTTTTTTTTTTTAAAAAAATGTATGAGTTCCTTTCCTCCAAAAAGAAAGGAAAAAAAAAAGGAGGAAGGAAGGAAGAAACAAATCAATACTAATGTGAGAAGTAGGGGTATATTGTGATAGAGCATTCAGGATGCAGCAAGTCACATGCAATGAAGTACGGACATTTGGGTTCTATGGATTTTACTATGGACAAGTGCTCTCGGTTTCTTAATCATGACACAAATGACTGCAGAAGCCTTCCAATTATTCAAGGTTTTGCATTGTGTTGCTAGTGTCAATGAAGTTGGCACTTGTAATGGTTTCATCGTCATTGTAATGGTTGCTTGTGTGAAAAGGTGGGCTAGACAATTGCAACAAGTTGCAATCCCTATAGTTCTAGGGATGATGACAATGATGATGGAACTGATGAATAATTTCCTCTGATCTGCAAAAGCTAGATCACTGTGCCACACTTCATTTCATCCATATCATCTTAAAATGTTAGGATTTTAACCACTTATCATACAAGGTGCTTGACTGTAGGTTACTGATATTTTCTCTCATTTCAATCGCCCGTAATTTATTTTTCTTTCTTCTTTTTTCCTATGGTTTGGAGATATTAAATTGTGAGTTTAATGTTGGGTTCTATAATGTAATGGTCCAGTTTTTATTGATCTATATGAGCATAAACATCTCTCTCTTAACTTAAAAAAAAAAAACATCTCTCTCTTCATTTTCCTTTTGTAAATTTATTGTTCTGGACCCTCATGATCTTGTCTTCTTAATTTTCAGGACGAACTTAGTAACGTTCTTGTCATCACTGGGCAAACTGGAGTTGGAAAATCTGTATGTTGTTGACCTCTTCATTCATGCATTAATGCGTTTACCCTGTTTATTGTATTGGCAAAGGTTGATTCTTCATTAATTCTGAAAAATCTTGCTTATCTCTCGCAGGCAACTATTCACGCAATTGCATCTCACCTTGGAGCCAGAGTGTGTGAATGGAACACACCTACTCCAATTATTTGGCAAGAACATCTGCATAACTCCAGTACAGGTATTTAAACTAGATTTTGTTCATGGAGTGACGTGGGAAGAATGTTTGGGTCAGGTTATGGTGGTTCCTTTAGAACCAGGGGAGGAAGGGTTTTTCATCCCATCCTACCTTTTGAATTGCTCATTGCCACACAGTGAGCAATGGGTTGGTCTCCCACCATTTGTGACGGGTTCAATCCATGCTTTACAGTTTTGATATTTGAATCCATATAGGGATTTGCTAGTGTTCACTAAAGTAGGTCCGTATTTAAGGTGTACGTGACATTGTTTGCATAAAGTTTTTAGATATAATGATATGTTGTGATAAATCCATTGAAAAGTGCAATGTAGACGTTTTGTGACTTTGCAGTTAACCCTCACAGAGTACTTTTTTAAAAACTTTATGCTATGCTATAGGTACTTTGGCAATGAAATACTTATATGTTTGAGTTCAGATGCTCAAGCATTTTTTTTCTTCCCTTTATTGCATGTACTGCATTTAACAGATTTTTACTTTCTGATGGCGACTATGTTTCCACTACTAGGCATAAACTACACGTCTAAGTTGGATGAGTTTGAAAATTTTGTTGAGAGAATAAGGAAGTATGGATTGATTCTGTCATCCTCTACTGAAGAGTCAAAATCACCTACAGTACTCCTAATTGATGATCTTCCGGTGATGAATGGAAAAGTTTCTTTTCAAAGACTTCAAAACTGTTTGCATCTTCTCGTGCATTCAACGCGGATACCAACAGCTATATTGCTTACAGACTACAGTAAAACTGATTCAGCCGACCACACCGGAAGATGCTTGGAAGAGCTTCAGTTGTGTCTTGAGAGTGCTGGGGCTTGTAAGGTTACTTTCTTGAACAAATTAGTATCATTTATTATGTGTTGTTGTTATTGAATGCTCATTTCAAACTGGATTTGCAAAATTTCAGGTTGCTTTCAATCCTATTACAAATAATTCCATAAAGAAGACACTTTCTAGGATACGCAGACTAGAGCAGTGTAATGTGACTCCTGAACAAATTGATCTAATAGCCAAAGCTAGTGGTGGTGACATCCGACAGGCAATTACATCTTTACAGTTCTTCTGTCTCAAACCTGATTCCATGCATTCCTTATCTTTACGTGATACCACTACCACATACTCGAGAGAAAAACCAGATGAGGTCAGGTCTATGGATGATGGATTTTCCTTGCAATTTGGCAGAGATGAGACACTTTCTCTATTTCATGCCCTTGGAAAGTTTCTGCATAACAAAAGAGACACTGAAAATGCCATGGCATTGGGTATGTTCTGAGAAAAGTGACTTTTAATTTTGAGTTTTATATGCCTCAATGTTTAAATAAATATAATAATTCAGGAATATATAACTCTGAAGTTGGGGACTGAATTATCTTTTGTTTACTGATAATTGCTTTTCTTCTTGCCCCTTAAGATTATTTACATGTGTGCACATGTTTTGCAGACCAAGATGAACTTCCTCTACAGCAGAGATTATTAAGATTGCCATTGAAAATGGATGCTCCAGAAAAGATTCTCTGTCAAGCACATGGGCAAGCAAGGCCTATTGCTGATTTTCTGCATGAAAATGGTGATCTTTTTGTCTGCACTTGTGATTTCCTTTAATTTATTACCATTGCTTTCTGCTTTGGACATGGATGCAAATAAGGGTGGCAACTTGTGTTATTGACTTACCGAAAACTTTTAGTACTGTTGGATTCTTCCATACAAGACACTGATTTACAACCGTTGCATACAATTTTCTTGCAGTTCTAGATTTCCTGAGTGAGGATGCAATAGATGATGCATGGGCTGTGGCTTCATATTTAGGCGATGCTGACATGCTTCTTGCTACTTTCCGTGGAATGCTAGCTAGATATAATGAAGCAGAAAATGTTTTACAATCAGCTGCTGCTTCAGTTGCTGTTCGTGGGGTGCTATTTGGAAATGCTCATCCATTACCTTCCAGGTTACATCTAGGGTTTGAATTAATTCTATATTTAAGCAAGGGCTTGTGTTTAAGTAATATCAACAATTCTTTTGAGTATGCAGGTGGCATGCTATTCGCCGGCCAAAGCTCTGGCAGATTGAGCAATCATCACTGTGCAATAAGGTAGAATTGGCTCTTTTTCATTTTGTATTTTTTTGCCTTCATTTTCCTTTCTTTTCTCATGTTGGGTGTTGCCAGTTAGCAGTTTTTAAGAACAAACCCTGAAAAACACGGTAGGGCATAGTAAATGAGCTTTTTCTGATAGTAATAATCTTTAGAGATGATTGCAGTGTTAATACTATTCAATGAAGACTGATTTCCGATGTCTACTACAATGGTTTATTTTAGTCCATGGTCCACAACTTCAAGGATGAAATAATTCTAATTGTATTTAGAATGTTTTGCATGTTTGAATTACATGCTTCACGGTGGCCCCTAGCCAGGAACTGTTTTCTAAGAATTTAGCATCTATAAAAGCCAATCATAAATTCATCTTGAACCTTTGATTTATCACACTTCCATCCATAAACCTGACCCTGACATAGGATGCTCAGTTACTCCAAAACTATTTAAAATCTTCCAATTGAAATAGGAAACATATTTTTGTCCACACACTATTTTGCTTTGTGACTGCAGTTACTTCTGGTAGAAGTACTGGTACATAGCCTTAATTTCATGGAATTAAATTAAATGAGCTTTGTTGCAGTGAACAATATTGTCCTCTCTGTGCCCCTTCTTAGGGGGTCCTTTGTATACTTCCTATGTACCAGGGCTGCGCCTTTTTTGCGCCTTTTATATATTTTCTCTTACTCATCAAAAAAAATATTGTCCTCTCTGTGGTATGAGTATTAAGAATTTAGTCATCTCCCAAAAAGAAAAGGGTGTTTAAGCAAATTGTTAATTGGTGTGATGACTGCAGAATGAGATGGTGAAACGTAGATTCATTGGTTATGGCAGACCAAGTTTTTCTGATTTTTCAGTTGTGGCTATGGAGTACACACCTGTCTTCAAATGGCTTGGACAGGAAATCTCTGAAGATCTTGATACTCATCAGGTATTGATGCAATGCAACAAGACAGAAGACGATTTTGATAAGATGAGTTTGGATGACAAAGAAAGTGAGAGTACTGATGATGAAATAGAAGATTGGTAAGAGACTGAGTGCTTGAGAAGCAAGCTGAGTCTACATTGGCTCTGTAAAAAAGTCGCTGTAAATAATTGTCCATTTTTCCCCTTAACATTTTCTGTGCCGGGAAATGTAATAGATGTTTTCTGTTTTACAATGTCCTATCATGTTCAAATCTTTTGTAAATGTGGGAGTGCGTTTGGCCCCCCCGAATTCGCAGTTCAAATGCATGTTTTTAAACAAAATTGTAGAAAATGTATTGTATAAGAATGCGTTTGAAAAAAAAAATGGCAAAATGTGTGTTTTTAGTGACGTACGATTTTAAAGATTGTGTTTTTAAAATTGTAAAAACAGTACTCTTACAGATTTTACCAAATGTTTAATTACATTTCGAAATTATTATTTTTTCAAATTGTAAGTTTTGAAACAGCTAAACCTAATTTAAAGTCTTCTACTATTAAGAGAAAATACTGAGCCTCATCTTGTCTAGTTTTATGCGTCCTCATGTTGATGCCTTAGGCTTGAATTTATTCAAGCCGTGCTGGTAAGCAAGTGATATCCTGTGTATAATTCAAATGACGAACTAGTGTCAACATGGAGACTTTTGGGAGATTTGGTATTCTTGAGTTTGGCCCCGAGGGATTTGAAATTTGATATTTGTGGCTTCAAATTATCAATAATTTCATCAAATTTCCATTCGAGATACATTTTTTGGTCCCCTCCCTCCCGCCTAAGAACGGTACTACTTTTAACAAATTTAGTTTGGCTTTCATGTTGGAAACTTGGAATATCTGTATGCCCTGACCCGTGTCAATTTCCAAATTTATGCTGCAGCTGTGCGGCATTCACGTGGAACTTTTTGGTTCTCAGCATTGTTCTGCGTTGGCTACTTCTTGGGTCCCTACGGGATTAAGAGCCTAGCATGGAGGAACTGAGAGAAGATGACCACATTGCATTTTGTACTAGTATTGCGACAGAGAAATAACCCTGAGCCTGGTGATGGTGATAGGTCGCGTTCTGTCCCTCCTTACCTCTCTCTTGCCCACTATGATTTGCTTGGTTAATGTGTTGTGGGTTTCAATTTTGTCCCCGTTCCTAAATGTTGGGCATGCAATCGCTAAGACCATTCAAAGTGATATTGAATCCAAGTAATTCTTTAAGAGAAATGCTTCGTAGCATTCTTTAATACCATTTTCTAGCATTTTTGTCCCATGTGACAAATTCACATCCAATGAATCGTTTTGTTTTTTTATTCAAAATAAAAAAGTATAAAAACATTGGATGTGGGCTTGCCACATGAGACAAGAATGCTAAAAAATAGTATTGGAAAATGCTAAGAAGCATTTTTCATTATTTAAAGAAAAAAAAAAACAATGATTAAACTATCTCTTGAGGTGGTCTGCCACTTTTTAAAGTGGCCAACCATCGTTTTACCCATTGAAGGGGAATGAAATAACCAAAAAAGTTATTTTTTCAAAATATCATTCTTTTTTTAGGACAAAAAAAAAACCATGCGACATTTGTATTCGTCGTCTTTACCATAGGTGGCCAACGAGTCCTCACTACTCGGTCTTGTTCATTGCCGGCCACTGCTCAGCCTAGCCTAGCACTGGTAATGGCCTTTTGTTGTTATCAACCATCTGCCGTCTCTAGAGGCCCTTCGCCATTAACGGCCACTATTTGTTGTTATCTCCTAAGGCATTTCGCCATCACCAACCATCATTTGCCACTGTATTCGTTGACACTTCATCTACCCGCCACCATTTGTTGTCATCTCTAACGGCCCTCTGTCATCATTAGCCATAGTCCATTGGCATCCGATGGCCGTCTGTCATCTCCAGATGCCCTCTATTGTCATTAGTCATTGTTTGCCACCGTCTCCTACAACCATTCTTTGTGATTGACCACCCATAAGAGAGACTACGAATAAAAATGTTTTTTGTTTTTGCTTAGAAAGAAAAGTAATGTTTTTTGAGATATTATTTTTATAAAGTAATGGTATTTAAAAAAATTTGATTAAAATATGATTAAATTTCCAATTAGGAAATTTTGTTATTACTAAATTATCACCGTACAAAAGAATAAAAATGATGGGTCCATTCTAGCTTATTGTATTCTTGGTAATACTTATTCATATTATTAGGTAATCATCGTTCCGGTCTATCAAAATCAAAGGTAGTTATCGGGACGACCTTGGCGTAATGATGATACGTTTAACGGCGATATTGAAATTATGAACGTGATTCTATTTTTCCGGAGTATATTACTAATTACTTCCACTGTTCCGAATCGCGCTTCTAATATCCGTTACAGATGATTTTGTTATAATGGCGATATAATTGCCGTCAAGGTCAGGGAGTAAATGACATTTTTGTCCCGATTCCGCAAAGACAACGCGAAGAAGCCTCATATCAGAGAAATGCGCTATTTCAAAAAGCAGTTTTTCAGTACAATCTCCATCACCAATCGCTCTTCAAGGCCACAGAGTTAGGGTTTTTCTCAAAGGTGAAATGCTTCCTTCTCTCTCTGCTTGATAACATGTTAATATTATCCCACTTCCCAATTTTTAGGGCTTTTTAATTTTGTAGTTCGAATTGCTAATGAATTTAAATTGGGCATAATATATGATCACCATGAGCTCAATTTTCCGTTAAATTTATGGTTTTTGCTCTGCACATATTGTTTTTGGGTAATACATTAGGTTTTTTTTTTTTTGGTTTGTTCATGAAAGCAATTTGAGTGTTCTGTTTGTTCTTCGTGGATTCTTATTTGTAGACATTGGGTTTAATAATGCATATTGTTGACACATAGTCTTATGTTACATTTGGTAACGTGAAATGACTCCTCCATTAGGAAAAATGAATAGCTTTTATTAATAATGAAAAAATGTGAAATAAAATAACTTTAGTGTTAGAATTATCATATACTTTTAATACTGGGAATTGCCATTATTGTGGCTCATGAGAAAATGATTATTTTGTAAATTGAGGAATATTTAACACTAGAAATAACCATTATTATGGCCCATGAGTGAATGATTATTCCTTAAATTGAGGAATAGTTATTTCTCTCATGGGCCATGGGAATGGTTATTTCATTTCAACTTTTTTTATTCCCAATAAAAAACTACTAATTTTTTTAATGGAATAACGATTCCGCGTACCAAACGTACTTTTAATGCTCTAACATTTTTTTTTTGGTCTTTGATGAATTGGTGGGTTTTGTTTGATATTGAACAACAAAACTTGGAGGCATGCTTGGCATTTGAAATCCAATGTTGGATCTCTAAACGAGTCTTTAGAAAAGGAGTAATGCTTCTTATACCGATAAGTGGTAGCTGGAATTTGCATGGGTCATAGTTAATCATGTTGTCCATGAATAAGGAAATGAAGCTGAGTATGTGACTTGTAAGAAACTGTATTGCTTTAAAACTTTTTGGAGTTTTTGAGTTTATGAGTAAGTTTTGAACTCGCTCCCTAATTAAAGATTTCAAAATAAATGTAATGCGAAATTCTGCTACTTGTTTATTTAGAATATTTGTGTTAAATTACCTAGAGAGAGACTTTTGCATGTTACTTCAGTAATCTTCTATGTTTAGTATTCTTGAGCTAGTCTTTTTGAAGTTATGCATCGTTCCTTATGATTTTATTTGCTATACAATTTATCTACTCTTAAGTTATTATTAGTTATTATGAACCTTCAAAAGGTACTTCTAAATCTAAGTGGTTTTTTAGATATGTCAGAGGCAAGATTGAGTTTGGTAGTGGGTTCTTCAAAGAAGAATAATACATACATCCATGAGCTCATGAGCTCTGACTGAAATGACACATCTTCCTTTTATAAGAATGGGATGGAGGGTGAAGTCATGCGTTCAAGACCCACGGAGTGCTTGTGTAATTTACCAATAAAATAATAATAATTATACATCCCATGGACTTTATCTAATTAGAGTAGGCTTTGTCAGTTAGTGTGAGAAATACTACTTTGTGTCCACAAGTGCAGAATCCTTTGTTGCATAAAATGGTATTTTTCTTCTAAATGATGTCTTTGAAAGTTACATGTTGGTTGTTTAGTTGCACCTATATATATAAATTATCGATAGGTTGCTTTAGTTGTAGGACTTGCACAATCAGAGAAGTTAATGGAAGGTTATTATATCTTGTAGGCTCACATGCCAATCTTTATTTTCACCTTGCGTTTTCCTTTACCCTTTTTGGGGCTGTGGTTGAACTTATCCTAGACTTCCACTTGAAGAATAACTGCAGTTATTCTTTGAGCAGTTGGCAACATTCGTATCTCAATTTAGATGGGTTCCTTGGGCAGCCTTTCTAATGGCTACTCTTTGCGATGGTTCTTACGTATAATGCCTTTTTCCCCTCTCTTTTTAAAACCTGGGTTCTTGTCTATGGAGTTACAGATGGCAAGCCGAGTAACTCGGTCAAGAAGACAACCAACTCAGCAGCAGGAACAACAGTCAAGGGCTAGATGGACCGCATCTCTCACTAAGACACTTGCAGACCTAATGATTGACCAAGTTCAAAAAGGGAACAGACACAAAAATTCTTTTGGCAAGAAAGCATGGAGGTATATGTGTGATGAATTCTATAAGAAAACAGGTCTGAAATGGGACAAGGAGCAATTGAAGAACCGATATGCAGTCTTGAGGAGGCAGTATGTTACTGTAAGGTCACTTCTCGATCAAAGTGACTTCAGTTGGGATGAATCCTCAGGGACCATTATAGCCAAGGATGAAGCATGGACAGAATACTTCAAGGTATGTTGCTTTCGTATATGTTACCTTTTACAAACAAAATCTAAACCTGCCTGAGCTGGAGGAATTTTCTCTAACCTGATGACTTGGCGGCTGACTTCTTGGCTACGACAGGATATTACTTTTAGAAAAAAATTTTGGATTGTTTTTTTTCGATGGTAGGCGTAAGGCATTCAACGATCAATAGTAACAAATATATTCTTGAGAATGCCATGGAATGATGTTTGAGGCCAAATTTTAGTTTCACTACTAGCCAATAATATTTACCCGCATCTAGGTTGGAGTTCCTCCAAGTTGAGGCAGGAGCTGATTATGTTCTTATTAATTGTCCGCCATCTACTCCCTATGGAACATACCAAGCAGGGACATCCTGATGCTGAGACTTTAAAATATTCTGGCTGCCCAATCTACAAAGAGCTATGCATGATATTCTCGGAACCGGCAACCAATGGCAAACACAATCTATTAGCTGAACGTGACAGAGGGACAACTCCTTCCGTTCCTTGTGCAGAGCCCTTGAGCATGCACCAAGAGGAGTCCTCATCAGATTCTGACGAAGTGGATGACATTGCAGATGATCACAACACTACTCAACCTGCTACTCCTTGTACAACTGGAAATCGCAAAAGAGGCCGCAGGGGAATTGATGATGCCATTGCAGGAGCTATAATGGAGATGGCAGCTGCTTCAAAGCTAAGGACGGCTGCTATACAGCAATGTAATGCCCGATATACCATAGCTGATTGTATCAATGAATTGGATGAGATGCAAGGTATTGATGAACAGGTCTATTTTGCTGCTCTAGATCTATTCAACAAACCTAATGCAAGGGAGATTTTCTTGTCTCTCAAGGGTGAAAAGCGCTTGATTTGGTTGCGTGGCAAGTGTGCCACTTATCCAGCACCTTAGGTTGATAGAAGAAACAGTCTGTATCTGGTCGTTTTTCTGTTTTGTATCTGTATTCGACTTGTATATATTTTAGTTCAGTTTTAATGCTAGGCATTCTAAAGCAATGTATATATGTTTAGTTCAGGTAGCAATCTTAGGGATTCTAAACCAAAATTTAAGGATGAATTGTGTATTGGTGTGAAGTGCAAAAGCCGCATATGGTCTTTGTTATAAGTGTATCTATATATATTTTTAAAGAAACGCATACAAATATATGCCAGCAGACTTTATATCCTGATCTCCCTTGAAATAAGCTCATATTGCTTTTCTAACCTGTCAAGCGGGTGTCACGTGGTTTGTATATCAAGGAATTAAGCTAGCGTGTATAGTCGGCTCAACAAATTTGCTCTCTATTTAAGTTTAAAAAAAATCAAAATTTTTCCAGTTAGTTACCTACTTTTTCAAACACCTACGACCGGTTCTATATTTTAATTATTCACTTTCACTATTTTACTTAAATATTATTTTTTAAGAATTTATTTATTCTTTATTAAGAGGAAAGAATGTTATAGATTAAAAAATGTTTTGTTTTTTTTCATTTGGTGAGCTCAAATATTTCTCCAAATTGCAGATCTAGATGTAACTCTTTTTACTCCCATTTTATAGCATGCCAGCTAACCAAAATAATCTTTGGCTAGCCGGATGAGAATGCTTTCCTTAAGCAAACATAGTGGATCAAAACAATAACAAACCACATTAAGCAAAACCCTTCATCAGGAATAGAAAACTACATATGGGAACCAAAAAACCAAAAAAATAAAAAAATAAAAAAAAACCCTACAACTAGAAGCACCCAAACGCTTTCCTCTGACAAGAGAAAACAAAGGTATAAAATCTAATTGAAAACTCCTAGCTAACCGTTGTCCAGCCCCTCAGCGAGACAAAACCAAAGGCTTCAAAGCCTGTGAACTTTACCTTTAGTTTGTACTTTGAATTAATGGATGTGCAGAGAATCCTGCAAAATTGGGCCTGCAGATCTTCTGGAGTTTCACTTTGTCTTCACAAAAACATGCACTTCTATACACAAAAACCATCACTGTCGTTTTTCCTACTCTAAAAGTCTACTTCTCAACCCATTAACCTCTTCACATCAAGCTCCTCATCAGCACTCTTGGCTTTGTTGTATACCGATTCAAAGGCTTCTGTACACACACTTGAAAATCCCACCATCGCCTGAAACACATGCGGAAAGCACATCTGGAGATTATTCAGTGTCATTGCCCTTGTTACACTGACAGACTTTGCATGCTTAGTTTTCTCCTCCTCTGCCTTGGCTCTCAAGATTTCCACCTTTGCTCGCTTCTCTGCAACTGGATCCCTGCTACTTGTAGGGACAGAGGATTCCTGCATGGAATATGGACCATACTTGCACTCAAGCGATCTAAGCTCAGTCACCTTCTTCTCAAGCTCTTTAAATGCAGCTTCCGACCTTTTCTTTTGCTTTTGCTCGTTTGCTTGTTGAACTACAATGGCATGGATTACTGTTAAGAAGCTCTTAATTCCTTCAGATGCCACCCTGTCTGGAATATGGTCAACTGCAACGTGCCATTCTTCGCAAAGTGCGTAAATTCTGGATTCCTGAGAAGTTCTGGATAGTGGATTTTTGCTGATCTGGAAGAGGCTAAGCCGAAGCCAACCCGCGAGGGACTGGATGTAGTCCCTTTGGGCCTTGACTAGGTTGCAAAAAGACTGGTGCCATTGTTGAACCTCGAGCTCGAGCTGAAGAGTTGATTGCCTGTGAATCTCAGATGTGGGTTCAGTTGATGGGATGGTGTTGAGGTATTTTAGCTGCTGAACTATGTGGGTTTGGACTTGGTGGCACTCATACATGCTTCTCCACATGCACATCAATCTGCAAAGACAAAAATGAGTTAGAAAAGTTGAGACTTGTTTCATCTATCTATATATAATTTGAAGACAAATTCAAATGGTTATAATCAATCTAACATATATCATCTTTATAATCGTTTCAAGTGTATGATCCCAACAATACCTCCAAATTTTTTTTTTTAAAAAATGACTTACCAGTAATTATGCTCTGAAATAGTTACAAATTTACCAATAATTATGCTCTGAAATAGAAGCCACATTATTATTAACAAAACGAGGAAATTCCAATGAATAAGGATATCACAATGTCTACTAACCAATTCCACATTATTATTCATAAGTTTCATAACTTTGCCTCATTCACTGTCTTAAATACCTAACCCAATTGTTTTTCATAATTTCTTTCTTAGGCAGGTCACATGGGATTTGCTTATTCTTTATGTATAAATAAAGACAACTTTATTTCGAAACATAAAATTAATTCTGAAACTAAAAGAATGAGCAATAAGACCAACTCAGAAACATAAAGACAACTTTATTTCAGAAAAGAGGCATCTATATTTGAGGATTGCAAGGATGTGAGGTTGACTTGCATATATGACACACTAGTATAGCCAAGATCCCATCCCACCTACTAGCAACGGCCGAGCCAGGGGTGAGAGTGGGCAAATGACCCCTGGCCTGCCACTGAATATGAGACATCAATTTTTTAAAAATATTTTTAATCACTGTTTAGTTGTATTCATTAATATTTTTATTCATTTTTTAAAACTCTATTTTTAATTTGGTCCCCACAAACCAAATTTTAATCTTGCCGCCACAAACCAAAATCTGAATCCACTACTGATTACTAACACATACCAGTCCATCTGGTGGCTAGCTACCTTAGAATTATCGTACAGTTATAGCCACAAGATTGTCTCCCTTGGGAAGACAATTCAAAAGGAAAGGGGTCAGCACAAGATAAGGCGTAATTATAGCAAAGTTTTGTTCTTTTATTTTTTTTTTTTTGGTAATAGTGGAATTCATTAGAAACTAAGAATAAATAAAAAAAACAGCATACATGCCCAAGATATTAAAACCAACCACAGGAAGGCAGGGGCGGAACTAGCTCATGGATTCAGCCCCCCTAGTTCTCCCAAAAATATATATATTTTTATGAGGTAGACTCTCAAAAATTAATTGCCTCCCCCTTATTTTTTTTTAAAGTATTGCCCTCCACACTAAAATTCCTGATTCGACCCTGCGGTGGGGGATCACACATTCTAAAGTTGAGGTTTGGGCCAAACGCCATGGCCCCTCACCAAATTGTACATGGTACAGTTGTAGTCCTCATATTTTTGCTACAAAAGCAAACAAAGAGCATAAGACAAGACATCAAAAGCAGTCAAGTGATATATTCTGACCCAAAATATCATCAGAGTTGACTTCTCCCTCTATCCTATCTTTTAGCCATTGATATGAGCAACCAAACCAGATATCAAAACCCTAGAATTCTAGATTTGTTTTGTGCAGAAAAAGACACTGTTTGAATGCCTTTCCACCAAAAAGCCCTTAACGACTCTCTCCCACCACATATGTGAGAGGAAAAAGTTCACGTGAGAAGAGAAGAGGTAGGGCCTGAGAATTCGAGGGCTCTTGTCCTACTGCTGAAGGGGCATGGGCATGGCAGGAATGAAAGAAAAAGACTAACCCTGTGACAAGCCCAATAAGTTGTGGGTAGAGCTCGATTTCCCTTAGTTTGATGATCTCAGCAGAGGTGGTCTCTATGGCCTGGGAAGCAACCATCATTTGGGATTCCAACTTTTCAACCTCTTTCTTTGTCTTCTCAGTCCTCACATAGTCAGCCCTGTTCAGCTCTAGCTTCCGCAGCTGCTCCACCCTCCTCTCATGCTCTATCCTTATGGTCTCAGCAGTCTAAGAAAATTACAAGGAAAAAAAAACAAAAACACAAAATGCAAATTCATAAGAACAAGATTTGATCTGATCCAATTTTTGACTAATCAAATGTTGTTGGAAGCCCAGGCTCATCTCATTCTTGAATTCCAAAAGCAAAAAAGGAACAGGGAAAAGTTTACTTATCATGGTTTAGCATAAAGCGAAAAAATCATGTAAGCACAAAACTAAAAGTTCGAAAGTTCCTGTTCATGACTGAAAGGAACAACGACAGAATGTTGATTTTGTTTTCTGTGCTAGTAACTTTATGCAAAGGAAAATTCCATCACAAGCCCACAAGGGAAGCACAGGACCTTCCCTTTTCTTTTCTTTGTTTTTTTTTTGGTGAATTTGTTTGGTAAATGAGGAGCAAAGTATGGTGCTGAGAAGAGAGATTCTACGAGGAAGCGTGGAACTTAAAATCTTTACTTTACCTTGACTTCGTCGTACAATTTCTTCTCCCAAGCAAACAGCCTCTCCACGGTGGAACAGTGGCTGTCACTGCAGACAATACTGCCACCCGCAACATCACTTCCTAGCATTTCCTCTCCAAACTTCCGAAAACCGTTTGATTTTGGACTCGAACCCCATGTCCACAACGATGAACTCAAACTAAGCCCGTAGTTATAAACTTTTCCTGCCAAAACCAAAAAAACACAAATCAACAAGAAATTAAGAGGAAAAACACATGTCTCTAATCACTCCAAAATGCGGAAAAACGAAAAGGCCTACAATCATATAATTTCATTTTACTAACCAAATCTATAGTGTAAAATGTAAATCCAAGAAAATCACAACACCCACTTTCAAAAAACACCTAAAAAAAAAAAAAGAAAAAGAAAAGAAGAAAAGCCCTTACCTTCTTTACTACTCTGACTAGAAAAGCTTGAGCTTGAGACTTCCAACAGTGATGAGACCTGGCCACCAGCCTCAGCGGCCTTGAGAAAGTATTCATCAAGCTCCTTCACAATCTCAACGAGATCTTTACCATTTCTGGCCACCACCATAGCAAGCTCACTCGTGGTGGTGGTGGTGGTAGTGGTGTCCTTCGAAAACCCACTCACCACAGAACGCTGCGTTGTGACGCTCGCCGTTGCAGCCACCACCGGCGCAGCCTCCGACGCGTCCTCCCACTCCTCCTCCGTCACGGACCTCGACAAAGACGGCGGCACAAATGGGTCCCAGAAATCCCACGTGGACGAAGACGCCGGCGGCGGCGGAGGAGGCGGCGGGAGAGCCGGGGAGGCCGTAACGGACGTCCACGTGTCGGAGTTGGGGCTCATCGGCGGCGGCGGAGGTGGTGGTGGTTGCGGAGGCGGTAGTGGCTGTACATGGTGGTGGTGGTGGTGGTGGAGGTGGAGGTTGGTCTCGGCATTGGCGAACTGTAGCAGAGCCGAGCCAGTACTGCGAAGTGACCGCAGGTACATGGTGTGCGCCGCCGAGAAGGCTTGCCTTGCCTTCACAAGCTGCTTCATGTACTTCTTTCTCGCTTTGCATCTTGACACGATCTCTTCCCTCTCTATTCTTGAGTAACAACAACCCATGTCCTTTCTTTCTGATATCTTGCAGGAAGCAGATCAGATCAACTTTGATGTCTTTGAGTTGGAACTACTTGGACCCAAAAGTTAAAGCAAGTTTCTTTTCAAGGTGGCTGGAAAAACTGTTGCTTTGGTAATTTTTCATGTTGATGTTTTGCTTTGGTTCTGTACAAACAGTTGGGCGTCTTTCTATTTTTTAGCTCCAAAATTACACTTACAAGACAAGACAAGACCTTTTATGGGTTCTGCAGAAAAAACACACACACACACACACTCACTCAACACTCTTTCTTTTCTAGAGAGTAAAGCTGGACTAGTTTGGCTTGGGATAAACTTGGAGGGGTAGCGGTGGATGAACAGCAGTGAGAGGCGCATCAGAGCAACAGCTTTGAGAAGTGGCAGGAGACAACCAGCCTTGGGCAGAGGGCCTGTGATTTTATATTTGAGTTTTGTTTACCATAAGTGCCTTACACTACCCTTATTATATGCCCTTAAATGAGAGATATTTTTCAGAATTTTTCTGTTTTGATTACTGGTAATTTGAATAGAATTTACTTATCTGAATAAGTTTCAAAATGATAAAAATTCTTTATAATTTCTTTGAAGGATAAAATTATGAATTATGTAAATTTAGACTATTTTTTACATTAAATAACTTAAAAAATTATACATATTAAAAAATGTGACATATTATTAATAAAAATTTATTGTATTTTTATTAAGTTTTGACGTTTTAAGAAAATTTTTTGATTTAATAAAAAATAAGTATTTTTTCAAAAGTGAAAAAAAAATCTTATAAATTGATTTATTTATTTTTATTATTATCTCACTAATATGCTACTTTTTTAATATGTATCGATGCAAGGCACGGGTTAAATTCATAAGAGAACGAATAAATACTCCTACCTTTTTTATATGAATTGCTAAGAAAAAGAAAATTTAATGAGCCCCGGATTCCAAAGACACCCATGTAATTAGTGGGGGTAACATGCAGCAGCAGAATACAAACATCCCAAGTGTTTGTTGTTGTTATTAGGTGGACTGCTTGCTGCCAGTGCCAGATAGGATATACGCACGGCAGAGCTTGTTTTGGGGAGTGACTGAGGGGGCGTTTTCGTAACTCTGATATTCCAACGGCCATATAAAAGCTTATTATGGAAAAATATTTCAAAATTTTATTGGGAGGATGGGTGAAAATAATTAAGCATGTTCATTGAGAAACGGTTCCAATGACTGCCTAGTTAATTGGCAACTTAATTAATGCTGCTAACGATGGTTGGAAAAATCACATCTTACGTTTGTTTTTCATTTTTTCATGCTATTAGAGCATTCTCATCCGACTCCCTACTATAGAGATATTCCTATAGTAGGGAGCCAAAATGAATTTTTGACCATTTTATTGCTCACATCCGGCTCCCTACTTTGAAAAAAAAAGTAGGAAGCATGAAATGGCTCCCTACCATTTCACTCCCTACTTTTCTTTTTTGTAATAAAATATTAGTTTCTCTCTCCTACTTTTTAAGTTTTCCAATTTTATTTGTTTTTCCCTTTTAGAGAAATAATTAAATTTTTTTAAAAAATATTAATATTTAAATGAAAAAGTCAAAGTGGATCCCTAAAGTAGGGAGTCGGATGTAAGTATTTAGAAAAAGTGACTCTCTAAAGTAGAGAAAACTGATTTTACTCCTTACTTTGAGGATAAAAATAGAGAGCCGGATGAGAATGCTCTTATATCTCATATATTAAGATCTTTAAGCTAACCTCTTTAGGCGGAAAATCACTGATGACCCCCTATGCCCTATGTGCACAGAGCAGATTGAGACTACGGGTCATATATTGTGGGGGTGCCCAGCGGCAAAGGCATTGTGGAGTATGTGTGGTAGCAAAATTCAGAAGCGGAGTTTTGAGCACGAGGACTTTCTGGCTATTTTCGTAGACCTAATGCGATTTTTGGATCAAGAGGATCTGGAGCGGGTGGCGGTTGTGACCCAAGCTTTGTGGTTTCGACGTAATGTCAGGGTGCACGGCCGACAGATTGGCCCACCGCACGTTGTCGTGGGTCAAGCACTAGAGAGTCTCGAGGCTTTCCAACTAGCTACATCCCGACAGCGACCCTAGGTAGTGGCCAACTCTCCCACGATACATCGTTGGCAAGCCCCTCCAGAGGGCTTTGTCAAAGTCAATTGGGATGCGGTAGTGGATGGGACTCATTGTCGAATGGGCATGGGTGTTATAGTCAGGGATCCCAATGGGGAGGTGGTGGCAATGCTGTCTGCCCCTAGAAACTATATTACAGCCCCAGACATTGCAGAAGCTGTTGCAGCCCTCAAGGCAGTTACTTTCTGTCGGGAGCTCGGTTTTTCTAAAGTGATACTTGAAGGGGATGCTCTACAAGTAGTCAATGCACTGAAAGCCTCCACCCACAACTGGAGTCCATATCGCCACTTAATCGAGGAAGCTCATAACCAACTGTCCGGTATGCACACATGGCAGGTTAATCATGTCCGGAGACATTTGAACGGTGTGGCCCACCAGCTGGCCAAAGCAGCTCTGACCCTCAATGACGAGCTGATCTATGGTGTGAAAGTGCCTCTATGTATTTCTGATATTATCTCAATGGAGCGGTTGTAACTACATGATTTTATACATCAATGAAATGCGCCCATTTCCTTTCAAAAAAAAAAAAAAACTTTTATCATTCATACATACATATAGGAAAACCTTCAAACCAAATATGCATGTAAAATAAGGTTTTTACAGTCACCAATAAGAATTTAACAACTCAACAAAATGTATTAAATATAATAGAATTAAACACACTAGGTCTTTTTTCTCATTCTTTCTAACTTAGCAAATTCACCTATCTCCACCAAACGTCGTTTCTGTAGCCACTGCAGTTGGTGGCAAACAGCTTGCTCAGTATAGGCCAAGCCCCACACGATGCACGGTGGTGCACTACTGGCTATGCAACCAAACTTGGCTACGCGCTATAAAAACCTAAGCTTTAGTATATAAACTCATGAAAAAAACCTTAACTTTGCCCTCTTTATACCCAAAGATTTTACTAATTTGAATAACTTTTACGTGAAAATAAACAGGATTTTTAAAGTCAATTGATAATTTTATAATGTAAAATACATTATCATATGCCTATATGCATATGTAAGTTAAAAGAGAAAATATCAATTTTATGGTTAAGATTAAAATATTGTGCAATTATGTATACCATTAAATGTATTAGCTTTAAGTTATGAATATGAAATTGAGAGGATCTTATTCCTAATATTTGATAATTATTGTAATTTTTAGTTCATGAAAAATATCGAAAAGAACTTTTATTTTATATATATATATTTTTTTTAAAAAAACTGAGATAAATGAAAACACTTAAAAAAACGGAGAAGAAAAAAGAAAAGTACTATCAAGTCTAATCAAGATATGAAAAAAAAATTTTTCTTTGAAAAAAAAAAAAAGAAGGTACAAAGATAACCAGAATGTGCAGGAACGTTGTGATTCCATGCATCGTGTCTCACTCTGTACATTAGACGATGCCTAGGAATAAAGTGGGTATCCTTTGGGAATTAAACTTTGTATTTTGTTTCTTGCTTGAGACCCGTGACAGTGGAATCACATTATAATATTTCAACTGTCTGTGATAATTATAATAATAATAATAATAATAATAATAATAATAATAATAATCGTAAAGGGAAAAACAAGTATCTAATAAATATTTGATTTTTGTTTGAATTACTAGCATTGTCCTTCTCAAAATTAGAAATGGACAAAGTTTTTTTTTTTTTCTTTTTAATTAAGTATATTAAATTAATATTTACTTTTAAAATAAATCACATGTTTGAGGACGCATCACATCTCTATTAATCTTTCTAAAAATACATGTTAAAATTATATGCTCTAAACACAAATATTAGATTAATACATTGGTTAAAAGAAATTCTTTTCAATCCAATATGAAAGAATATTTTGATTTTGTTAATATATTTTGGAGATATTTTTTTTTTGTTTTTAGTTCGAAAATGTTCTGATATGTTTTGAAAAAGGTTTTGCGTTTTTGGTTGTTTATTAATAATTTTGTTTAAAAAAAATAAAAGACAGAAAAGAAACAGTTCTTTTCTGTATCCTTTTCTTTCTTTTCCTTTCTTGGGTCTTGGACTTGGCCCATTGTGAAGGTAATTGAGCTAGTGGGCTGGCTCCCTCTTGGGCCTTGTCTCAGGGCTCTTCTATATTTTCCGTTTTTCTTCTTTATACATCATTGTTGTAATGGCATGGATTATGATTCTCAAATATATGTATATGTATATTTTTTTTTATCATAATTCTGTGATTGAATTCTTTAAATTTATACCATTATTTTTAATTAAAAATTTTAAATTTAAATATCAAAATATTTATCATTTTCATAAGAATATTAATTTTTATTCATTATATCTCATTAAGTTGTATAACATGATTCGAAACTTCATTAATCATTATTAAATGAAATTTAGGAGAGCAGAGCTTTTAAGGATATTATTACTTTTATTATTAATCTCTTACAACCGATACAGTAGCTTTTATAGTACTTGCTTTTTTTTTAATAAAAAAAACAAAAATATAGTACATTTATCAATAAAATATAAACATAGTACTTACCAAAATAAACAATTATCATATTAGTTAGAATTGACTAATGATAAAAATCACACTTTTACCGCACCACTATTTTACTTTATTGATGTAGCAGTGCTAATCAATATTTTAATATTTTATTTTATTTTTTAAAAAAAGAAAACAAGAATTGATCCAAGAGTTGATTGACTACATCAAGTTAGGATAATAAAAGTGTGGTTTCTGACATTACTCATTTCAATTACAATATGAGTAATGCTAAAAACTATACTTTTATGATTTTATCCCACCACTATTAGCTATATATATATATATATATATATTTTTAAAAAAACAATCTAAAGATTGATTGACACTACTATATTAATAAAAAGATATAGTAATAAGATAAGAGTAAGAATAATATTACTCTTTGCATCTATTTTACATTGGTTAACATAATATATTTTAAATAGTTAATATGAAAAAATATCCGTTAATATAAAATGAAGGTAAAGAATAACATTATTTGTAGGTAAATAATGTAAAGAATATCTATTGAAGTCTTATTCAAATTCGAAGTATTTTCTTACTATCCAATATTTTATTTTTTTTCTTACTATCTATATATTGATAAAAAAATATTTCTTAGTCTTCTCTCCGTGTCGACACAAGAAGACGAACTAAAAGCCCCCCTCCCCTTCGGAATGCCTTGGGTGGGGGAGGAAAATCTCTCCCTCCTCCACCCCTCCCCCTTTCCTCCTCCTCCTCTTTTTCCTGCCTCTCCGTAGGCAGCAACTGCCTCTTTGGAGGTATTTCTTCCTCTTTGGAGGCTTATCCTTCCACGAGCAGTTTTGTTGACTCTCCTTCCACCACGTGGTGACTGGTTTCCACTTCTTCTTGACGCTCACAACCTAGATATGCTTCTTTGGAGTTTTTGGATCTGATTTTCAAAACCAAATTTGTAAGCTTTGAAGAGCGCTCCACCACCTCAAGTCGACACCTCTCTCCGCCCTACCTTCAATCGGTGGATTTGCTTTGTGGATTTATTTTCTACATTTACTGTTTTCTTTAATTTTCATGTGTCTTGTCTGTCGTCTTGGGTCTTGAATCGATGACTTGTGTGTTTCCTACCTTTTAGGGTCGAGGAGTGTAAGTCAGGCGTGTGAGATTTACTCTCACGGCTGGAAATAATGGGGTGCGTTTCAAGCTAATCATGTCCAGATCTAGCCTTAGTTCTCGTTTGCTGAGCAGATTTACTTTTTATTTGAAATTGTTCTTGGGTTAGTGGTGATTGTAGTTATAGACAGTTCTTTAATTGTAAGATGCTTTTGTCCGGTCTATGGCTGTGTAATTTCATAGCGTTTGTGCTATGTTTAATCTGTGTTATATGCTTCTAATGTAAGAACCTTATGTTCATGATTTATTATCAATGAAATTTGGCAGATTTTCACAAAAAAAAAAAAAAAAAGAATGTAAAGAATAAAATTACTATAAGAGAAATCATCGTTCGATATACTATATATATTTTTATTTGTTACTTAATTTAATAATAATTTTCGGTACTAAATCAAACAGTAAATACTTAAAAATAAGTGGAGCACTCCCCTATAAATTATAATGGTGTTGTTTCTAAGCATTAATATTACGTGACACGGCCCGCTCATTTTTTATATTTCTCTTTTATAAAATAAAATGTGGAGGCTTGAGTACCGAACATTTTTCCTTTTTCAAAGGCTGGAAGTCTCCTTTCCCTCCATTGTCAGCAAAAAATCAATCCTTTTCCTTTATTCTCCGGCAAAACCATCCCTCCCTTCACAAAAATCCTTTATGCATTCATATAAGTCGAAGCGAAAAAGCTAATTCCATTGTGTTTGCTATCTTCTTCTTCTTCTCTTTTCCTTTTGTTGGGAGCGAACAAACTTGCTTTGCTCTCATGGAGGCCCCGCCAGTAGTAGACGCAGTGTACCTGAAGGAGATCGACAAGGCTCGTCGAGACCTTCGCGCTCTCATCTACAGCAAGAGCTGCGCTGCTATCATGCTCCGTTTAGCGTAAAATGCTTTTTCTCTTCTCTTTTTCTGTTCGCTCTGTTTTTGACTTAATCTCCGTTTGGTTCCCGTGAAAGCTACGGAAGGAGAACGGAAATCAATTTCTGAGAATATTTGATGTTTTTTGTCGCCCTAATCTCGGAAAATTTAAAATTTTTTCTTTTCTTTTCTCTTGGCACATTTGCTGATTGACCAAGCAGAGAATTATCTATATAGCTTTCCGTTACGTTACTGTCCTTTTTTTTTTTTTTTTTTTTAAAAAAAAGCTTTAATCTCCTTCTAATTATACTTGTTTGGCCTAAAGAATATCTATTTGCTGAATTGATGCTATGTTAAAAAGAAAACCTTATGATTGAGCTTAAGCATGCACAGAATCGTATCTTTTTTCTATTGACTTTCGTTTTGTGTATTTTCCGGAAAACATTTTGCGTTGAAACGTCTTAATTAATAGGTAATTTTCAATAATTGAGGTGCTCATTGGGTCAGAAGCCGCCTAAACCATCGATTTTTGACAGGTGGCACGATGCTGGAACTTACGATGCCAAAAGGAAGACTGGAGGTCCTAATGGCTCAATCAGGTCTGAGAAGGAGTTGAAACATAGTGCAAATGCTGGTTTGGAAATCGCAGTTACATTATGTGGTGAGCCTTAATTTGTTTCATATTCCTGATGGGTCATATCCTCTAGAGATTTTTTTTATTTTTTTATTTTTAAACGTGGAACCTCTCTAAAGAGTAAACCCCAGATATCTGCCCACAAACCGCATATCCTCTAGAGCTTAGTGGAATCTCCAGCGAGCTGATGTTTTGTGTATAAGGATTTGACGCTTAATTTTGCGTCTATTATGTCCACATGCACTCACTAATATTAGCTTACTGTAACAATTTAGGACAGACCCGGTTGTAATTGAATTTGTGGAAGCTCTCATTTCCATTTTGTCACTCAATGATCTTGGATTTCAAGCATTGATTTTCTTCTAACTGTTCGTGGGCTTGTTTTGGCATCAGAAGAAGTGATGGCTAAACATCCAAAAATTACATACGCTGACCTATACCAGGTGATTGTTTTTTAATGTTTGTTTTCAGAAGTTATGTAAACATATAACATATCAAGATAATGTACATGTGCCATTGACCAAGTTTCTAGTTTTAATGCAACTTGGGGTCATGAACTGTGTTGATATTAAACAAGTTGTAGTCACTCTATATATAAGAATCGGATCAGAGACTTTTACATTCAGAGTTATGGTAACACTCCTCTTCAATTGTTTTGGCTTTTTAGCTTGCTGGTGTTGTTGCAGTCGAGGTCACTGGAGGCCCCTCTATTGACTTTGTTCCAGGCAGAAAGGATTCATTGGAATCTCCTGAAGAAGGGCGCCTTCCAGATGGCAAACGAGGTATGCCATTGGCCAAGCTGCTCTCTTTTTCTAAAAGGGCTTTTCTATGAAACAAAAGTTGTCTGAGGCCCTTTTTTGTTTCATGATTGTGGAATGAAGCATAGGGTTCAAATATTGGGGAGAAATTGAATGAAGCAATTTATTTCATCGTGAAAGAACAAACACATAACAGATGGGATGTCAAACAGTATATTCTCTTCTCATCCAATTCTGTTGTAGGTGCACAGCATTTAAGGGACGTCTTTTATCGCATGGGTCTATCTGACAAGGACATTGTGGCATTGTCTGGAGCCCACACATTGGTAACTTTCTTCAAAGATTCAACTATATGGAAAAGTTCTTCACTGTAGTCAAAACATACATATAATATCTCCTTCATTTTGGTTCTTTAGGGAAAGGCGCACAAGGAGAGATCAGGATTCGAAAGTTTACCTTGGACAACTGATCCTTCGAAGTTCGATAACTCATATTTTGTGTGAGAATCAATACATATTATATTTTGGTAGTGAGAACAAATTAACTACTTTTGTTATCTTCAATTTCCATTTGATAACAATAAATGTAATAGGCTTGTTTGATATTGTATATGATGCATGTCTGTTATGATTGATAAATCAGGGAGCTCATGAAATCAGATTCAAAGGGATTATTGAAACTCCCCACAGACAAGGCATTAGTTGAAGATCCTAATTTCCGCCGCTATGTTGCGCTATATGCAAAGGTAGTATGGCTTATGCTTATTCATAAAAAAAATATAGTATATGTTGGGGATTTTAAAAGACGTTCACATGATTACACTATTCATCTATATACCATAGGTAATTATCACGTGACTTACCATTCATCACATTAACTTCACTTGAAGTGGGATTTTTCCACGCCTTGCTGAAAGGATGGAAGAGGGGAAGATGATTCTTAAAGGATATTTTTCTTATATGTATCTCTGGTTATTTGCCTGATATAATTTAAATATTGATAGCAGAGGATGATCAAGCTAATGACCTAAGGGAATGTTTATTTTTAGCGAATTGATGCTCTTTTTAAATATATTACAAAGACGGGAATTTTTCCAGTGATGGGTTGTTATGATAGGTTGCTCATTAGTGTAGACCAGGGACCTTGCCTTCACCTGTTGATTAGCATAATCAATGGAGTATTTCTTTTTTCCATTTAAATGGCAGGATGAGGATGCTTTCTTCACAGATTATGCAGCATCACACAAGAAACTTTCAGAACTAGGCTTCACTCCACCTTCCTCGGGCTCAAAGGGAGCTGCAAAGAGCAGTAAAATACTGGCACAAAGTGCTGTAGTAGTTGCAGTTGCTGCAGCTGTGGTTATCTTAAGTTATTTTTACGAAATTCACAGAAGAATCAAGTGAACAAGACCTGACTCTGTAGAATTCTACAAAATGGGTGAAGCAATTAGCATCTTGCAACCAAGTAGCCCCTTACTTTAAGATTGAAAACTGTAACAATAAGTCTGAACATGTTCACACATGTTACTGATTGCAACTACAGAAACCAGACAAAAATACATTTGAATCTCTAACACTAATAACATGATTGAATCTATTTATTTTCCAAATTGTTGACTTTCCTCATTCAAGCTGATCAAATTATACCGTTACATGATTGAATCTCTCTAACTCAAATAACAGTGCAGTGCAAAATTTCACAAACCATGATAGTAAGGTGAGCTACAAAGATGTAGTATGAAGAGAGACAATCGGATGGAGCTGTGCCCCTTATACACCCATTGGTGTGCTTGGAGTTGTGAATTCCAGAGTGGGGTTTTCATCTCGCATGGAGCTGTGCCCCTTTTCGAAGGAGTAGAAAAACCTGGTATTCTATCCAACACCTTTCTTAGAGGCCATTATGTGCTTGGAATTGGCGAACACACAACTTCCAGAGTGGGTTTCATCTGGCTTTTCTGCAATTCCCTCCTGAAACTATAAAGCATGCATTAGCAGGAACCTGGGTGCGTGTGTGGTGTTTGTGTGTGTGTATGAGAGAGAGAGAGATTTTTGGGTGGGCGTTTTTAACAACACTGCTTGTCTCATTTCCTCATCCACATCAGATCCCAGGCAAAGCAGTTGAAAAAACCTTGGCCAAAGTAAAATAATCAGGAGTTTGGTGACGCATTTGGGAACTAAAAAGGTAGAATACATCTTTCTTTCTCATAATTCATTCCTAAGTGCACAAAAGATTAATCAAGTTATTATTATGTTAAACCCCTTGTTGAAGAGGCATGCTGAACTCCTCTTGAATGGACCAACACCAACATTTACCGTAGGGCTATTCTTCCTAAAGAATTGCTATCACACACTGTGTAGCATTTTACAGGAATTAAATGGAAAGGAGAACAAGTGCATCTCCCACCTAAAAAACTACAAAAAAAATTAAGAAATTAAAATTAATTGAAGATATTATTAAGTCTAATTTAAGTCAGGCTCTTGTGCTCATAGAGAGTGTAATATCTTGAAACGCCTTAAGCCTCTTCTCAATCTTCCTCTGATATGTCCCGGTGTCAGCAGGCTTTCCTGCCTCATCAATGCCCAAAATAGCATCTTCAAAAGCCTTGTTGTCTGGCAGCAACTTTATCAACTTGTCTGTTTCTTCAGGTGAAACAGATAGCCTTCGTGACTTATTCTCTGACTTTTCTGATTCTGCAAGCAGCTTTGTGGTCTCTCCCATATTGTTCATTCGGATTAAATCGGCAGGGTTTCCCGACCTTGTTCTCTTATGGCTCTCAGGACATTGATTTTGGACTCGATCTTTCATAATGGGCTCATTCATAAATCTTGATGAAAAGAATGGAGCTGCAGCAATATTTAAGCAATTGGCAGTATGTGCAGCTTGTTTGACAGTTCTCAGCTGGTCTGCTATTATGTTGGAATTGACATTCTCATCAGCAAAACCATCCCGGGGTTCGACTGAATTGTTGAATGTAGGCATGCTAGTATGATCCTTGCAAGGCTGAGGCTGCCAAATCGATGAAGACCCAAGAAAGGCGTCGAACAGCCTGCGCTGTTCGAGCCGGTCCCCCCCTCCCTTGTTCATCATTTCAGACTCAAGGTCCTTGAGCATCTGCTGTGCCCTTTCATAGGCTTTGAGATGGGAATCTGTCCCTCTCGGGCCATCTGCCATTGCTGGTTTCACTAGCCGCA
Organism: Betula pendula; assembly: GCA_900184695.1. Lineage (NCBI taxonomy): Eukaryota > Viridiplantae > Streptophyta > Magnoliopsida > Fagales > Betulaceae > Betula > Betula pendula. Next base: position 554,333 of record FXXK01000023.1, on the reverse strand, counting down.
ATGTTTCTTTGGCTTCAGAAATCCTCCCCTGCTTCATCAAGCAGATACCAAGATTGCACATCTTATTATTATCGGGTGCAATCGAAAGAGCCCTCCGGTAAGCATCTTCTGCTTCAATGTAGTTGTTCTGTTGCATCAGCGCCCATCCCAAGTTCCCCTATAACAAAAAGAATTTTCACTTCAGTTTCATGTACTTACTAAATTATATCCTCAAACAAAAACTCTGATTAAAACTGGTGGAGATTTGAATTCTTACCAACAGTCTAGTTGCTTCTTGTTCCACAGAGACCTGAAATTTCTTTCCTTGGGATCTGGCAGTCTTGGTGCGTTTCCCATTGAAAGCCAGCCCTTGTTGAATCAAGTACAACTTGTGCCTCAACAATGTTATTTGGTCATCCAATCTCCCACATCTCTGTAGAAAGAAAAGCAAAAGAGTCCAATTGAATTGAATTAAAAAAAAAAAAATCATCAAGTGCTAGTATAATCCTAAATTATCTGCAAGATCCTACACAACCAGTAATAGAAGACAAGGGGACAACGGATTTACCTTGTAAAGGTCCAAAAGAATATTGTCAAGGGACTCTTGGGCTTGATCTGAACACCGACGACGCAGAGATTTAATGGCTTCGATAGCTTCTTCAGCCCGATTCTGTTGCTTCATCACAATAGCCATGTCCTTCAGGGCACTGTCCACTCTATCCCCAGCATTAATGGCTGCCCAGAAGAGAGGAATAGCCTTCTCTGGATCCTTATCCACCAACTGTTCAAACAAAAAAACAGCAAAAAGAGAAAGACCCAATAATCAGAAAACAAGAAAGAAAAATACGGTTTACCAACCCAGAAACAAAAACAACCAAGAAAAGAGAGACCCTTCAATCAGAGTACAAATCAAAGCAAGAAAAACAAGATTTTCTACCAATTTGAAGACAACCCAGAATCAAAGCAGCAAATAAAAGGAATGCCCATCAAAAAACACAAATCAAAGCAAGAAAAAACACGATTTTCAACCAATTTGAAGAAAACATAGAAGCTTGCCTGGACGTTCTTGGCTCTGACATAAGGACTGTCGCCAACCGGGACCTTGTGGGTGACGTGGAAGGAATCGGAACGAGTTCTTGAAACCCCAAGAGGCTTGGCTGGTGAGGAAGGAGCAGACTTTGTGGGTCTGAAACCAGGGGGAGCGTTCCACATATCTTGCAGCATCTTAGGTTTTAAGTTGCAGTGAGAGATAGAAAAGAAAGAGAAATGCAGTGAGAGAGTGAAAGGAAGAGAGTTGCAGAGAGAGAGAGAGGTTGATGAGCGATGGTCACAGAGAGAGTGAAGCAACGATGAGATTTAGGGCGTATTATGAGAATAAATTTCGAAATTTTTTTGACCGTTGCCTAACGTTCTACAAACTAGCCGTTGCGTATCTGGCACCGGTATCCCCAATGTTTAGTGTAATTCCATATTTACCCATTTTTTCTATATTGCTTATAGAGTTGAGCTGGGCGTCCGTCACAGACGGACGCCCAGCGTCCGTCAATGGTGAAAAAAAAAAAAAAATCAAAAAAATGAACTTTTTTCATTAAAAAACATGCTTAAATTTATTTGATCCCCATTTTTTTTTTCTCCAAGGTTATAAAATGGGGATGAGATAAGCCTGAACCTGTTTTTTGTTAAAAAAAAAATATTTTTTTCTATTTTTTATCCCAAAAAAAATAAGAAAAAATATTTTTTTAAAAAAAAACAGGTTCAGGCTTATCTCATCCCCATTTTATAACCTTGGAGAAAAAAAAAATGGGGATCAAATAAATTTAAGCATGTTTTTTAATGAAAAAAGTTCATTTTTTTTATTTTTTTTTTTTTTTTCGTCCTAAACGGACGCTAGGCGTCCGTCACAGACGGACGCCTAGCAGGACTCTTGCTTATATCCTATAGGAGTAGTGATTTACGTCCGTCTTGGACGGACGTAAATCGTCCGTTTCGTTGTTTAAAAAAAAATAAAAATTAAAAAAAACTACTTTTTTTGCTTACAAAACATGCTTAAACTTGTCCAATTCTCATTTTGTTTTTTTCTAAGGTTATGAAATGTGGATGAAATAAGCCTGAAACTGTTTTTTTTCAAAAAATATTTTTTTGAATTTTTATCCAATAAAAAATTCAAAAAAATATTTTTTTGAACAAAAAACAGTTTCAGGCTTATTTCATCCACATTTCATAACCTTAGAAAAAAACAAAATGAGAATTGGACGAGTTTAAGCATGTTTTTTAAGCAAAAAAAGTAGTTTTTTTTAATTTTTATTTTTTTTTTCTATTGAAAACGGACGCTAGGCGTCCGTCTGTGACGGACGCCTAGCAGCACTCATCCTATAGAATTGATGATGAATAGTCACTAATATCCCTGAGATGCAATAAGTTCCTCTCCACTGTGAACTTGACATTTTATTTTATAGGTCTAGCGGTGTTGGTGAACATAATGACATGTGATAAATATATTGTCACGTTATTTAATAATTTTAAATGATATTATATTATGTATATAGTTTTATATAATAAAATAAAATCTTCATTATATAATTTTTTTTTTTTCATTTCACTTAAAATGAAGATGATCCTTGTCCTGAGACTAGAACCTCTAGTATCTTTGATGGGGATAGTGTGAGCCGGTAAAATTTTAGCAATAATTGGGTACGTGGCAATGCATTTGGGGACTAAAAAATTCCAAAAAGCTATTGATAAATTTATTTTAGAAAATGTTCGAAGTGCTATAATTTTTTTATAAATTAACGTGATAATTTAAGTAGCATTCTTATGTTAGCCACAATTAAATTTAATTAGTTCTTTTACGGGTATTATAATTTGAGTAATGCTATATTTTCAACTTTATTGTTTAACTTCATCCATGGCTTTTTTTTTTTTTCTTTTTTTAAAAAAGAATTTGTTTGTGCATTTGTGAAGCCCATTTTTATCCACATATGCAAGGTTGGATATAGTTGGACAAAAAAGTTAAAAATGTAGCATTACTCTTATAACTTTTATTACAAATTCCTTATAAGGTGACGTGACAATTCATGATTAGTAAAATGATTAAACAACAAAATATGACTTGTCAATTTAATTAGTTAGTAGTTGACATATCAATCATACATTCTTAATAATTTCACAAATTATGGACCGTCACGTCAGTTTGTAAAGAAATTACAGTAAAAGCTGTAGTATTCCAAACATTTTTACAAAGGGGGATGTTTGGTGTCCAACCCAAGCATCCAACTCCATCCAACTCCCCTTCTCATTTTCAAAAAAAAAAAAAAAAAAAAAAAAATAAAAGTTTTACACATGAGTTGGATAGAAGTTGGATGGGTGAGTAGGAAAAATAGACTTTTCCTTTTACAAATTTAATTGTGTGGTGGGTGATGTGATAAATATCATGTGGACATACAAATCAACGTTGCAGTCCACGTGGCACTGTCACATCAGACACAATTAAATTTAATTATTTAATAGCGATAGTGAAAGTATTACGTGAATTGTCACGCCACTTTATAAAAAAATTTGTAGTAAAAGTTATATCACTTAACAACACTCATTTATTTTTTACTCTATCCTCTTTTTACGGTTTTCTTTTTCGTTTTTGTTTTCCTTCACCGGATATTAGGGCAGTATATGTGTGGAAATTCTAGTACACCTGGCAAATTTGAGCTGCAGCTTCATTTGATCACTGTATGTTTGACACTAGAAAAATCACTTTTAAGATCTAGATTCTGGTCAATATGTAAGGAAATACGTGAATGAAGTCCTTGTTTATGAATATATCGTATAAACAATGTTATAGTTAACATTACTCTTATTAGTAAGAGTATGGATTTGGATAAAAATTTTCTTTAAATTGGGTTGGAAAAAAATTATTTAATTTAGTCTATTAAATCGACATAAAAATAAATGTAATTCTCACATCAATAAAAGATATGTCTAATTAATATTTAATATTGTGAATTTAGATAAGGATTCCAATCGAAGACCATTCCTTTAGTTTGTAATTGTGAATTGAATATTAATTAAATGCAAAAAGTGAATATTGAATGAATAAAGAGATTAAATGAAGGAAAAAAAATAGAAAAAAAGAAAAATTCAAAGAGAATGGTTTGGAGAAAAAGAAATGGAACAACAACTCACAAGCTTTACTAAAAATGCATGTGATTTTTCAAAATGTACGTAAAAATCATATGTATTTTGAACATGTTATTTCAATAAATTGAGTTGAAAAAAATTTCACAAACCCAATTTAAAAGAGAACTGTCATCTAGATTTTAAACTCACAAATTGGTTAGATTGCATGCTAGTAAATTGGAGCCTAAGTAGACATACCTCGATATTTGTCGCATCCAACCTGGTTCACAAAATACTAGAACAAATAATTGATTCTTATCTATGTTTCTGGTTTATTTAACAATCATTTACCAAACTGTTAAAATATTTAAGAAAAATTAATTCTTTTGTTATATATTCCGTCATGATTTTCATTTGTGGATATAGCTTAGGTGTTTTTAGAATGCTGTAACAAAAACAAAGGCTCAGATCTACTCGAAATTTTTTGGATCAAATCCTAACCCTTGTTTTTGTTATAACATAGGTGTTGTAGTAAAAAGCTGTATCCTTCATTTGTGAGCTAATAACAGGTAGGCCCCACAACCCTATTCTCTTAGGTTGCCCCAGCCTAATAACAGGAATTCCAATCCAATAAATTTTACCTGTGTTGAACAGTAGTAGGAAAACCAATTATTACATGCTTATACACCAATCATATCTAGAAGCAATTACTGTTTCATTCCCACTGCCCCATCCTTTTTACTCAAAAATCCTATAGAACCCCCCCCACCCCCCTCGCAGTACCCCACAGAAAGGCTTAGCTCCCAATATGCACCAAACTAACCCCCACCATTGAGAGTTACACCAGTAGAAGCCACCTAGTAAAATCACTCCCAATCTTATCCAACATCAGCAGGTCTCCTTGTTGTGGTAATGCTCACACCAAGGGACCCTGGACTAGAGAAGATGTGCGGCTCATTGCCGACATCCTAACTCCCGGCAAGGGCTGCTGGCGGTCCTAGGACTGAAAATGTTTGACTGCTCAACAAGAAGTCAAAAAATAAAATAAAAGTTGAAGATCTACTGAGATCCTTGTGACTGTTTTTACAACTTTATAAGTTTTATGCCAGTCCTAGGTTCAATAACCACAAATGTATCATATTCTTGCAACTGAAGAAAATTATATATACTTGATTCATGAACAATAAATGCCTCGACTACAAAACAAAAGGAATAACTATGCATTAGGGTTTAAAACTAACTAGTCAAGTACACATCGACATTCGAAATAAACCGTCAACTTCTGCTATGTAACATACATTATACAAATCCCCCAACAGAACAAGAACATCACTACACACCCATAAGTAATTAGTAAAAAGGGAAACGCGGATGTTATAGATGAGGCTGCCAAAAAGCCTTCATAGCTAATGCCTGCAGCTTTTGCTTCAAGCTATAGTCCCCGGAAACTGTCTGCTTTATCAAGTCTAGCTGTACCTGAGCTTGAGGACTCACCCATTGCATCAGGAGAAGCTGCTCTCTGTGATGATTCTTTCTTTAGAGAAGTTGGCATTCCGGAAATCTCCTGCAGGGGCCAAAAAAAAAAAAAAAAAAACCAAAGAAAGAAGAAGTTAGCATGGGAAAATTGAGGCAAGAATCAGACAAGGTTCTTAAGTCCACTGGCCTCTGCTTTCTATCCGATGAACTATAATTCATCACATCATCACTCCACAAGGGAAATCCACAAAGTAACCCAGCATATTTTTGTAAGAAATAAATAAAACCAACAAATCAGCAGCTTAAACAAGAATCTCTAACTTACCTTCATTAAATGCAACCTCAAGTCGCAAGGCCGAACTTGATTTCCAATACATGCCATCACAAATTTTGAATATTGAAACAAAACATCAGCAGCAGCTTGCTTCTTCTCATCAGTCTGCAATTTAGTTATACTTTTCATGATTGGGATGGCCAGGGGACAAAACCCATCCAGCATGAATAGCTGGTTAAATATATGGAATAGCTCACGAGATGCAGAACTATTGGAATATAAAGGTAAAACTCCTTTCTCAAACTCACCACTATCTTAGTCTTTCAAGCTTGATAAGATGGCAAATGCTCAAATTTACCTAAGTTACCATTTCTGACTTCTACAAAACAAACAGAATAACAATGAAACATGACATAGACCAATGCTCTTGCACATAGATTTTCCATAAGTGAGTAAAATCACTTTTTGTTAATATGTATGTGTGCAATACAGGCACATATACATTTTCCCCATATTTCACCCATTTTCTTCTTTTCTTTTGTGCTTAAAATCGCAGATGACTGATTATAGCTCCCTCACTTTTAAGTGAGCCCGACTGTGCACCATGCCCTCATAGAGGAATTCATATGCCAATCAACAGATATAAGGAAGGACACATACAAAACCATATGAATAGGTCTATCAAACATGATCTTCAAATCTGACTCTTTTTTTTTTCTTCCTCTTTTTCTGGAGGAAAGACAAAACTAAGGCACATAGGCCAAGCGACAAAAGGGAACCCTGTTCCACACTTCTTTACAACAACGGTTCCTATGTACATCCCTCTTGCACGCTTACAGAACACATGGACGGTAACATGTTGGTGTACAGGACTTAAACCTCATTACTCCCCTAATTGGTACCCAGATGCACACAAAATGGCAAGAGAGTCTGAATGTGCATATAGCATCGAGACTAGTTGTAATATTCAGTCTCATTTTGAGAAGATGAATAATTCACATAGAGTGGGTCTTTAAGGCATTCATGGTTGCTAAGAACGAGTGACTCATGAATGTTGCCAGATTGGATGGTTGCAAACATTGAGCAAGAACGGTAAGGGGCACCCACATTAGTTCCTTATTAGGTAAGATTTTAGGAAGCTCTAATTACAACTTGACTAATCATTTTAGAGTTCTAGAGCAGATATGACGATCACTACATAACGTGGCTCTGATAAGGACACCAGGGATTTAAGGGGGGATTGTAACACTCTAGTCCACATTAGAAAGATGAATAGTCTACATAAAGTTAGTAGATTATTAAGACACTCATAAATGTTAAATCTCACATTAGTTATCATTAAGTGAGACTGAGCTTAGTGATTTAGGGAGCTCCAATTGCAACTTTGACTAGTTCTTTTAGAGTTAAAGTGCAAATGTGGTTAACGCTTTCCTTAGGTTGTTAGCTTATGAGTGCTAAGTTTCACATTAGTTATCATTAGGTGAGACTGAGCTTAGTAATTTTAGGGAGCTTCAATTGCAACTTAACTAGTTCTTTTGGAGTTATAGTACAGATGTGGTTAACGCTTTCTTTAGGTCGTTAGACTACTTATCATTTCTGAAATAACAACCAAAAAGCAATTAAAGGAAACATCAAATACAGCAAGTGGGTGTCCACTAAATACGAGGAACACATTCATTTCTGATATGGAATATGGATTTACTTTGATGTAAATTGAACAAAAGCGCACATATATTTTAAACCAGTTATTGGAATTTAGAGGAATCTACAAGGGAAAGGAAATCAAAATTCCCAGAAGTCCTTAGCTAAAGGAATAGACTTTATAAGGAATCACCTTCCTTTTCCCTCATTCACCCTGAGAATCAAACAGGAGCTTCGAGTACAAAATTGGATGGAATTGGAGGCCCTCTAGACATACAAAAGCACAAGTAAAAGGTACCCAATTTAATCCAAAGCTTCAATTCCATGTTGCCAACCATGGGCTAATTAATTTTCAAAGCTAAGAAATGTAATCATAAAGGAGGTGTATATAAAAAGTGTTGTTGTTGTTGTTTTTTTTTTTTTATCATAATAAAAACCAAATCTCACCGAGAATTCAACCACCCAATTTTATAAATGTCTGGTATTTCTTGTTAGGGTTGGATTTTGAGAGAGTTATTGTTGTCGATTAGATTGGGAGGCCTATAGCTGATAGTTGAAACAGAACAAAGATAATACCACAAAGGAATGAAAGGAATAATAACAAATAATAATACCTCATAATCTTCATTCATGGCTGAAACTCTCTGCATCTACGATTCCAACGCTGCCTATAGATTGTGGAGGTGACCGTGTTTTCAAATTCAATGATTCTATTATTCAATTCATGTAAATCGGTGAAGAAAGATAGTCCTCTTTTAAGATGTCAAATAAAACTGACACATACCCCTCTCACAATTGGCCTATTAGCTCAGTTGGTTAGAGCGTCGTGCTAATAACGCGAAGGTCGCAGGTTCGAGACCTGCATGGGCCAAGTTGGTCTTTCTTTTTCGTTCTCATTTTCATTTGGGCCAGAACTTCTATTGCGCACAACCCATGGTAGAGCACTCACAATCGGCTAGTTGCAAATTTGAGTAAAATGAGATCTTCTCCTTACCTGCCTTTGGCTGAGTAATGATACTATCTAGCTACAGTAATTTTAAAACTTATATTAATTTTAAGTATATAGAAAAGAGATTGAGAGTAATATGTATCATTATTTATATTCAGCTAATTATTTTTAGTCCAAAAATTAAGGGGAAAAAAAAAAGAAAAAACTTTTTAACTCTCGATAAGACATGCACATAATTTTAGAACGTAGATACTTTAAAATAGAAGGAATATTTAAATGAAATAATGAAAGTAAATATATAAAATAGAGATCGAATGTAGGAACTTCAGAAAAAGAGTAATGCTTAGTGTGCAACTCCTTTATCAAACTCCATCCAACTTTTTTCGTATTTACTTAAAAAAAAAAAAAATGAAGAAGTTGGATGGAATTAGACAAGAGAGTTGGACACTAAGCATTACTCTTTTTAATAAATAGCTAAAATAGAAAAAATATAATTTTTTAGCTAAACTAGAGATGAAATAAGTTTAGCCGAAAGTAAATGCTTTTACGAGCTTACTTGTTTTTCAAGTGAAAGTGAGTCACATTGACAAATTACAGCCAGATAGACCATTTCTTAATTTGGCACAGTTTAGACTGTCAATTATAAGAGATCTTAATCCGTGGGACGAACTTTTATATATATATATCATTTTTTAGATAAGTTTAGAGCTTTTGCTCACGAGTTCATCCACTCATTTCCTTCACCTATTTACTTAGCAAAAAGCTACAGGAACTGATTACTATTCCCATCTTCCAGTTGAATCAATTTAGTTAGTTTTATTTCTCTTTTCTTTTGATAAGTGTTTTAGAAATTGAAATTTTTAAAGAACCCAACTCTTTGCTCTTGAGTAAACCTCCGAGCTAACACCCATTCACCATGGCCCTATTTACATCTCCATCTAAAACATGGAAGAGAAGCATGTACGTGATAGAATGCTGCTTGGAAAAGTCTCCAACTTACGAGAAATTTGGGCGCACCTGAAAGATGGAAGTAGGCTCAAACAGTCAAATTCTACCAACTAAAAATTTACGAGGTCATTGTTGGCCTCTAGCATGATCTCCATCAGATGCAATTTTAAGCTTCAGTAAAAAAGAAAAAAGAAAAGAGAAAAAAAGAATAAAGATAAAAAATCTCACTTTTATCTTACCACTGTCACACTATATTAAAGTAATGTCAATCAGTCATTACAATTGTTCTGTTTTGTTTTTTGTTTTTGTTCTTTTTTACAAAATATTGATCCAAAGGCTAATCGGCTCTACCCATCAATATGGTAAGTTAATAATGGAATAAAAGTGTGATTTCTAACCTTACTATTTTTTTATTACTTATTTTTAAGGAAAAAAAAAAAAGAAAGGAAAAGGAGGAAAAAACTTATGACCTAATACTAAAAGATTCATACCTTGAGACTATCACTGCTTATATATATTTTTTATATTAATCTCACGTCCATTTGCATAAATAAAGCAATTATGCTATAGTTGTTCTAAAGCTCGTCACTCAATGCTTCCATAGTATCCAAATGGATAACAACGGCAATTAGTTTAACCCAAAGTACCAAATACAACTCCAAATAACATTGTGAGCAGTATATCAACCAAAAACAACGAAAAACAAGAAAAGGAAAAATGAGATCATGTTTCCTTTAGAGGGGCCTTCTTCGCAGCCTCGGCTGCTGCTTTCTCCGCTTCAATTTCAGCAACAACAGCATCAATTTCAGCTTCCTCAAGTTGCCGCAGACCATGCTCCTTAGTCATCACAGCAACCTCTATGTTCTTTCCCCCACTCTCAACAACCTAAATGTAAAACACAAGCAATTCGAAATGTTATGGTTCCAAACAATTCAAAATCAACCAATCTAATATGATGAAATTTAGATGGTTCTCAAGATGCCCAATGATGAAAGACACATCCCTCAAGAACCATAGATCGTTGTTGCGCTGTATGTATTACGAGTACAAGAAGTAGAGATATACAAGTTACCTGAATGTATTATGAAACTAAGGATAAAAATGTATTTTTCTAGTCCAGGCATTACAAATCAACATCACATCTAGAGAGGCCTATATGTTGATGCATACCCCAGAAAAAAAAAAAAAGAAAAAAAGAAAAACCCACCTACATGAAATACATCCACGTTGCAGGTAAATAAGAAAACCCTTCTATGTTAAACATAGATTGCCCTCCGAGTTCTACTACTTAACCAAGAGGCTATAACCAGGAAACTATGATTAACCAAATAGCCAAGAAAAAAGAGCTAAGCAATGTCTAATCTTTCCCTAATTATCCCCTAGGTACATAAGTTTGCAATATTGTACATATTATGCTAAATCAAGTTCTTTAAGGCAAGGAATTGAAAATAGTCAAGCTCTGTATAGGAAACTTGCTGTGTTATATAAAGCAGATGAATGTATCATGTTCTGCCTATGCCTTCCACACTTATAGAATGGAGTTATTCTGTCAATGGGAAATAAAATCCTTAATTTAATAACAACTGCACACAAGGTCCTCCCAAAATGCTGGGATCCGACACATGCAGAACCCAGAGGACAGTACCTTTCAGAATATCAAATAATAATGTATGCTGGATGATTAAAAGAGCTGGAAATTGCATGAACACAAAAAAGTGATACCATTAGCACCACAAAACATATAAAAGAGGGGATAATCAGCAGCAAGAAAGACATATAATGAAGAATTGACAATTCAGGAAACAAGCCAAAAGAATTTACCTCAAGCAATGCACGGATTGCAAGCTTCACCGTTTCTTGCCCAGAAGTTTCTTTGTAGTTTTTCTCCAGAAACTCACGTATTGAATTAGAGTTTCTTCCAGTTGCATTAGCCTTCCAAGCTGAAAATGTCCCAGAAGGATCTGTCTGATAGAGTGCTGGTGAACTGGTATAGGGATCAAACCCAATAATCAAAGTTGAAAGGCCAAATGGTCTCACACCCCCACTTTGTGTGTACTTTTGCTGAAGACCAGCAATGTAACGAGTGATGTACTCAACAGTCACTGGGTCCTCAACTGTAAGCCTATGGCTTTGACATTCAATCCGTGCCTTGTTCACTAGGACACGAGCATCCGCCTTGAGTCCAGCACAGGCTAGTGCAATGTGATCATCCAGGTTTACAATCTTCCTAACTGATCTGAAAAACAGAAGCAGCAGACTCGTCAGAAGACAGCTGAACCTAGACAGGATTGCAAATTATAGCAAACAAAAAGATAAAACACAGCCACTATTTCTTTAAGTCATCGCAAAAAAACGTGGTCAATGCTGCTATTCACATCAACCCTGCTCTAGCGGATACATTTAGTTTCACAATCCAAAAAAAAAAAAAAATCTTCCATATTTATATCGGTATCTTCTTAATTCATATCAAAGATTAGATATATATCAGAAACTTGATGGGCTGTAATCACTAATCAGTCCCATCTTTTTGAACATGGCTCTCAGTTATAAAAACCAACAACTAAGAAATGGTTCATCCGGGATCTCGAAAAACAACGACATATTTATCTTTGTTTTGGTGACTGCCAATTGAAATTATATATGACGATTGACTGAGCAAAATACCATATAACACCAATACATCCATTTCCAAAAGTTCTAATGGAAAATTATACAAAAATAGTAAATTAGAGGAAATCCCATACCTAACCCTAACCCTACACGGATCTATGCGGATCAATTGGCAATGTTAACGAAATACAAACTGCAAGTGAGATAGAGGGAGAGACCTGGAGTCTTGGAGTTTGACGGTGGACTTCTTCTCGACGCCGAGGACGATGGTATCGGTGCCGCGGACGCCGACGGCGGCGTTGCCCTTGCGCACGGCTTCGAGCGCGTACTCGACCTGGAAGAGATGGCCATCTGGTGAGAACACTGTTATTGCTCTGTCGTACCTCGCCATCTTCTTCTTCTACTCTTTCTCTCGTTAGCTCCTCTTTCTTATTCTTCTTCTTTTCTTCTTCTTCTTAAGCGACAAGTTACTGAGACTCTCTCTCTCTTATTTTGTGATCTGATGCACTAGAATTTTAACTTCTCGCCGGGGGGGGGGTAGTACAGTCATTTCGTTGTCTAATTCTTTTTTTTTTTGGTTAATTAAAAAAATTAAGAAGATTCAATTTATTCTCAAAAAATAAAAAAACAATATTGTACTAACAAAAAAGAAAGAAAAGAAAAGGATTGAATGCTTTTTTGGTATCTATGATAAAGGTCATGACTAAATGGCTACCTCAATTTCAAAAAGTATCACATATAGTATTTGTTGTAAATCGAAATATCGATTTCCACCTTTCTTCCATTTTTTTATTATGAAAATCTACATTCACACACCTAAAAATGAGACATATGTTCTAAATGAATTTTTAATGTTATTCTAAAAGTAAAAAAATATTAAAAAAAATACATATAAAGAAAATGAAAAAAAAAAAAATCTTTGGCCACCCCCATTTTTTGGCCAAATTACTTTTATTTGGCAAATTAGGGGTGTCGAGCCACCCCAAGGGCCATTTTTTTTTGTTTTTTTTTTCTTTTTATTTATTTTTTAAAAAAACTCATCTAGGACAAGTGTTGCATTTTTAGCGGCATTGACATGGATATCCGTCAAAAAAAAAAAAAGGATGGAAGGTGCGGTTAGTATTTTAGTTTATGATAAGTACTTTCTGTAATACTTTTTAAAACTGAAGTAGCCGTTTAATATTAACCTTTACCACAAGCATTTAATCCTTTAAAAAAAAAAAAAAACCACTATTGTCTTAACTTTATTTGGCATAGTAAACCAACTTTCTTTTTATTATTATTATTTTGTCCTAAGAGGTAAGTATAGATGAGAGTCATGAGACAATTAGAGGATAGCATTCCTTACTCGGATATAATCATAGGGATTAATTTATATGTTGCACATTAGTCAATAGGGATTTAATCGGGCCGTGACATGAGTGATTAATTTTTTTTTATTTATCTTGGAAAGTAATTAATCATTTTTTAAAACTTATAAATTTATTTGTCAAAACCTCATATTACCAAGACAAAGATGTTTTTATCCCTCTTTGTAAACTTGGTCTTAAATATAAAGAGTAATGCAATTCTTTTACGTTGGTTAGTACTAACCAACCTGATGTATTTTAAGTGATTTTTTTTTTTGTTTTTTGAAAAGCCACTTAAAATACACAATTTCAATCGATATGAAATGAGTGTGTAGCATTATTCAAATGTAAAATAGGCGAAGAAAAGCGGAAGCACATAAAGAAATAAAACACAAAAAATTTGAAGTGGTTCAACTTTACCATTGGGAAGTGCCGGAAAACTTTTTTTTTTTATTGAATTGTGTGATACAATTATGTTTTTTTGTTTTGTTTTGTTTTTATTTTTTTGTTTTTTTTTGTTTTTGTAAGTTTGATACAATTAGGTTAACATGCTCTATTTATTGAGAGATTATGGAAGGTGAGGTAGACTTAGGGCTTATTTGAGATTGCGATTTTAAAAATAACGATTTTAAAAAGTGCGATTTAAAAACGTGATTTTTGAAAACGCAGTGAAGCGTTTGGCAAAATTGCAGTTTGGCCTTTAGAATCGCAGTTTAGCATTTTAAAATTCTGTGTTTTCAAAAAAGCAACCCTTTAACTGCGATTTGAAAACACAGATTTTTAGCGTTTTCAAATCGCAATTTTTTAAAAACGCAGTTTTTAAACAATCTAGTTTTTGCGATTTAGTTTAAAATCGCACTTATTATCTACGAAATCGCAATCCCAAACGCACCCTTAGAAAAGGTAGGAGATTAATGACCTACAAGAAATTAAAGCCCCGTTTATTTCGACGGAAAGAAATCATTTTCCATTTTTTGGATGTTTAGTGGGGCTACAAATAATAGTCAACGAAAATTATTTTCAGTTTGACCGAAAAATCTTCTTTAATTTTCGTAAAATGGTTTCATTTTTTTAAAATCGTAAACCATTTTTTTCGAGTTTAAGCGTCATATTCTCAAATTGGTGGATCACAGTCAAAACACCACTAGACCCCACTGAAACCCGGTCAGGACCAGCCTGAGACATCGCCGGGACCCACCTAGAAAATTGCTAGCCAGTCGAGACTTGCCCGGGACATTTTCGGGACCTACTCGATATATCGTCGGAACCTGACTAGGACATCGCTAGGACCCGCTCGGGACATCACTGGGACCCGCCTGGGACATTTTCAGGACCCGGTCGGGACATCGCTAGGACCCGTTTGGGACATCATCGAGACCTACCCGAAACATTTCGAGACTCGTCCGAGACATTTTTGGGACTTACTCGAAACATTTTTGGGATCCACCCGGGACATTTTCGGGACCTGGTCGGGACATCATCGGAACCCGCCAGAGACATTTTTGAACCTGGTCGGGACATCGACAGGACCCGTCTGGGACATTTTCGGGACCCGCCCGGGATGTCATCGGGACTTGCCTAGGACATCGTCGAGACCTGCCTGAGACATTTTCGGGACCCGCCTAAGACATTTTTGGGACTCACTCGGGACATTTTTTGGACTCACTCGAGACATTTTCAGGATCCACTTGGGACATTTTCGGGACATCACGAGGACCCGCCTGAGACATTTTCGGGACCCGGTCGGGACATGCCCGGAACATTTTTGATACCCGTCCGGGATGTCACTAGGATCCACTCGGAACATTTTTGGGACCCAGTCGGGACTTGCCCAAGACATTTTTGATACCCGTCCGGGACATCATCGAGACCCACTCAGGACATTTTTGGGACCTGCTTAGGACATTTTCGGGACTTACCCTGGACATTTTCGGGACTCACCCGAGACATTTTTGAAACTTACCCTGGACAACGTTGGGACAACACCGAGACCTAATCGGGACATTGCTGGGACCTGCTTGAGATATTGCTGGGACCTGCTCAGGACATTTTTGGGACCTGCCCGAGACATCATCGAGACCCACCTAAGACATCACCGAGACCCACCCGGGACATCATCGAGAACCACTTGGGACGTCATCGAGACCCGGTCAGGACATCACCAGGACCTGCCCGGAACATCGCTGGACCCACCTGAGACATTTTTGGGACCCGTCCAAGATATCTCCGAGACACTGCCGGGACCTACCCGGAACAATTTATATTAATTTTTTTAAATTGTGCATAAAAAATAATTTTTTTGGTTAATATGATTGGTTTAAAATATAAAAAAATATTTACGATTTTCCGTGCGCGCCAAACATCAGAAAATATTTTTGGTGAAAATCATTTTTCTGAAAATCAATTTCCCTGAAACCATTTTCCGACGAAAATCATTTTACGTCGAAACAAACGGGGCCTAAATCATACTTAACATAGAAAATATTCTAACATTAAGCATGCATCAAATATTCAATTCGAGCAATGCCCATATTTCCAGAGAAACGGTATCCACCCTAAGAAATAACACCACCTTGTTTTTCTGCTCCATGACCACCCACTCTCCCTATATTTCAGGTTTACATGTAGGTAGTGTATACAGATATTATCTGACATATTTTTCCAAATTACATTGATTGTAGAGTAAGGCAATCAAGCATAGTGCATCCAATAATGTATATGCAGGACTTGGATATTCAGAATCATATTGGAAAACTCAATATGTAGATATATATATATATATAGTTCCGTAATAATGCACGTATAAAACTGCATTTTATGTGTACTGCTATCCATTCTTACTTCTCAAGGCTGCATAAGCCATTGGTTTGTTAGCTGTGTGAAAGTTAGGCCGTTGTTTTAGTGAGTGAAAGAATGGTGGAGACCATGAGCTTGTAGTCAATTGGT
This sequence comes from Betula pendula, assembly GCA_900184695.1. Classification (NCBI taxonomy): domain Eukaryota; kingdom Viridiplantae; phylum Streptophyta; class Magnoliopsida; order Fagales; family Betulaceae; genus Betula; species Betula pendula. The sequence continues at coordinate 538,051 of FXXK01000023.1, read as the reverse complement.
TTTGTTAGATAAGCATCCATGCCCACCTCCAAGCATTTGGCTTCATCCGATGACATTGCATGGGCTGTCAGCGCAACAATGGGAATGTGCAACCCGGTTCCTGCTTCTGATTTCCTTATTATTTTTGTTGCTTCATAACCATCCATCTTTGGCATCTGTTTTTCACAAAGACATCAAGGTTCAGAACTTTCACACCATGTGTCAATCTAAGCACATTCACATATGGTGTTGCTAAAAATTACCGATTTCCCATAACCCGTAAAAAGCGAAAGAGACAAAAAAATGGAAAAATCATTAATCACAAGACATAAAATTAATTGGTTCACCCTTAGAGGCTACGTCCACTGTGTTGTGACAAAGTTTTACTATTTTCGAAAAACAGTACAAAGAGAGATGTTAAATGCGTATACCAAAACCCTACTATATAAGCGGCTATTTAAAGACCTTCAATTGGGATGACAAAACATAATCTATTGGCCCAAACCTCCGCTCCATGGGCTAAGTCTCTGAAAAAATCTCATTTAAACCGTAATCCTTCTTTCGTCATACCGGATCGGACACAAACCAGGCTCCATATAACCTAACATATGGTTCAAACTAATCAAGTGAAAAATCCTCTTATGCATAGATTATATTATATATTATGATAACTAAGAATCTGTTTGACCCTACGATTTTGCAGGCACAAGTGAAATATTAAATAAAATCGTGAAAAATATATCGTTTGAGAGTGAGTTTTAAAAATTATGGTTTGAAAACATAGAAAAATTTAAGTGTTCAAATCGCACGCAATTTATATTTTAAAGGCTAAATTGTAATTTTAAACACCAAGTTATAATTTTATAAAATGTTTGACTGTGTTTTTAAAAATCACATGTTTGGAAACGTAAACCCAAATAGACCTAAGACTACATAGTATTAGAAAAAGTAGGCATTGTCTTAGATACTTACTTGGCAATCCATTAGGACCAAGTCATATGGAGGGGAATCCCTGATTTCTGTTTTTGATCTTGCGTTTCTATCTTCAAAGAGAGAATCTCTTCCACAATCTTCTGCACTAAGCATGCAATTCAGAGCATCTACTGCTTGAAGTCCATCTCCCACAGCAATAACTGTAGCCCCCATTTTTTCCAGCATTATGGTTGCAACTCTCTGAAGCACTGGGGTATCTTCTGCAAGCAGGATGCGTAGGCCTTCAAGAGATTTCTGTTCATTCACAGTTTTTCTTGAATATAAATTACCTTGAAGTGTAAGCCGGCTGCTACCCAAATGCCGTTCCCGGCATTCACCATTTTCACCTTGAGATTCTGCAGAAAGGGATGCTTCTTGTGTGCAATATTTAGCTTCTTCTCTTTCTGTAGGATCATTTTCTTTTGAGTGTCCGCAAGTGAGTTCGACTAAGCAGTTGTTAATTTTATTGTATCCAGAAGAACAAGGATTTCTAATCCTCTCTCTTCGTTTTTCCCCAGTATGAAACCCACCTACAGAATTAGAACTACCCTTTTCAGACATATCAGAATCATCAGAGCTGGCAATGTCAAACTGTGTGGCATCAATCTCAAGACATTCATGCAGATCACCTTCTTTGGTAGTTCTCAGACCATTTGAATTCTTTTTCTGCAGTTCAACATTACTCTCCTTAATGACAGCTTCCAGAATGTGAATCATCTTTGGCTTGTAGAGTGGCAAATTCACCATCAGTATGTGCCCTTTATTCCGGAGCTCCATCTTTATGGCATTGCATGTATCGTGATTAAGCATCCATATAAACTTTGCTTTCCCAAAGAAATTGTCAAGAAAGTTAAGCTGTTCCTTCCATATATCTGTGCTCAAGTCAAGTAGCCCTATATCAACAACTATGACGAATACCGGGTTCCTCATCTCTTGTATGCTCACTACTTTAGTCTTCAAAGGTTTACTTGGTGAACACTGTGCATCAAAGCCATTATTACGAACTGAACTTCTGGCACTGAAGAGTTCCCGAAGAATTTGTGTCAGTTCATTCCATTCAGATGCTTCAATGGTGAACACTCCAGTTTGATGTAACCACCGGGACATAATCAATCTACCCATGCTGCCGCGTAGTGCAAGCAGCACCTGCATTCACATAATTCAGTTATATCAGAACTTGTGTTTGATAGTTGCATAAGAGTTTTGAAATAGTATTCTGAAGAAAGAAATCCACTCACTACTAAACTATGCTTCGCAAAATCTACTTGACAACGTTGTTCTGTGCCATCTGCAGTTGCACTGAGAAGCAAGTATAGTCTCATTAGAGTTCCTGGACCATCCTTCTTTACAACCTTGATTTCTCCGCCCATCTTGTTAACCTGCTATCACTAGTATAATTGTAAATTGGACAAAGAGATTCACACTAGATAGGGTATATATTCAACTATGAACATAGAAAATAATAAGATGGAACCTTTCTTTTCTCCCTTACAATATTTTAGTATGATTAAATAGTTGCTGTCGAGGATAATTTGGAAAATTTATAGACATGCAGCTGATAGCCTAGATGTCAAAAACTATACAAAGCTTTATATTATAATACTCACCCTTGATAAGTAAAGTCTAACACGTGAAATATTTAATTTAAATGAGAAGTGAATGGTGTTGATAGGGTTTAAAGTCAAGGATTTTGTTCTAATATCATGAATTTAATCAATTAATTAATATTCTCTTCTTATAAATGTGAGATGACCACTCTTCTATAGCAACTATTGCACCTTATTATTCTTCTTGTCAATGTTGGATTCCAAAAACACTGGGGAAACCTCTAACTTACCAACTCATGGACAGAATCAACATGTGTTGTTTGTAGTGAGTTTATATACTATGCATCATTAATACATAATGGAGGACTTCACTCACCAAGGTCCGTACGATGCATAGTCCAAGACCAGTGCCACCATGCCTGAAATTAGCAAAAGGTCTCAGAGATAACTTTCTGGAAATTTCAGTTCTTAATTTTTGATATCTTTGACAGATTCCTCCATGGACAGTGAAGCAAGTTTGTTTTACTTACGTTCGTGTTGTGGAGGGGTCAGCTTGCTCAAAGCTTTCAAATACAGACTCCCACTTGCTTGGATCAATGCCTACAAAATATAAACTAATGGTTAATTGTATTCAGAAACAGACTGTCTAATTTTCAATATCATTTCATAAAGTTTTAAGATTCCTACCACAGCCAGTGTCATCAACTTCAAAACGAAGAATCATTTTGTTTTCTTTCTTGGAGACCTTCTTCATAGGGCTTCCCTGTTGCTTCAACTTTGCCTTATGTGTAGACCATGATTTCTTCTGATCGAGAGCAAACTTCCCAGTATCAATGAAAGAGTTATTTGAGTCCTCACACCATCCTCGGAGAATGACATGACCCGCTGTAAGCCATTCAGAACAGTTCAGTATACAAGCCTACTCTTTCTTTCTGATCAGAATATGATCATTTTGTAAGTTAATACACTTTGTGTATGCATCATCATTATTGACAATAGGCCTACATTTGTATATTCTCCTCCAAGGAATATGGGATGCAATTACTTATCCATATTGAACTTGTTGTCCTATGAATGCATCGACAAACCGTTACAAGATCTCAAAAAACATTTGGCTTTCTTTACCTTCCACAAGGACTCAATGGGAGAGTCACTTACTTCTGACCTGGTTTAATTAATTAGTATAGTTTTTTTGAGTAATGCTATTTAATCGACGGTTATATGACTGGAATAATGTGGTGATGAAAATTAGCCCTTGTTTTTTTTTCTTTTACAAGTGTTAATCCAATAGCTAATTTTTGCTGCCACATCATCAAATCATATAATAGTCTATTAAATAATATTAGTTTAGTTTTTTTAGACAATTCATAAGTATACAATCAAGAATAGCATCTATGCTGGCTTCTTACACATCCATAAAATTGAATTATGAACCAAAATCAGTATAGGAGATTTTTTTTTTTTTTTTTTTTGAAAATATCAGATTCATTGGAGAAGGGAGAACAAAGAACAGGGGTCAGATGCCCCAACAGCAAATGATAGCTTATAAGATATGTGAGCTACAACCAAAACTAATTCTCAATCGCATGTAGCTCCAACTTCTAAATGATACCCACCTGAAAAGAAGAGACTTTTTATTATTTTCAGCCAGCTTGTCTGGAACCAACAGACCTAAACTAAGGGTTGAATTATTGAGATAGACATCTCAGCTGGTTGGTTCTTTAGGAACAAATAACTTTCTATTTTTCTTTTTTTTCTTTTTTCTTGTTTTCTTAGGACTATTACAGTAGCATTCCAAATATCTACTGTTGAACTTTACTATTTCTCAGTTTTTCTTTCTTTCTGTTGCATTTTATTGTCATAGCTGCAGCACTGTAAAATAAGGGCTAGCGAAATTTGCAACAAATGAGTGGCACTTACATGTTGTAAACTTGAGAGAATTGCTGATTAGATTTGCAAATATTTGAACAACTCTGGCAGAGTCTCCTCGAACTAATTTTGGCATATCATCTAAACAGGAAACAGATAGTGAAAATGCACATTAGAAACAGATAGCTAAACTTATAATAATAAGCTTTGAGCATTAATTTGAGTTGTCTTACAGTCTGAGAATTAAAGTCGTACCAGATAGATCTAAAACAGTTTCCACATTGTGGTTAATGCATTGCACAGAGAACATATCAACAAGTCCTTCGAGTTCTCGGCTCAAGTCAAACTCAGCTTCTTCCAGCACCAGTTTTCCAGATTCAACCTATATAGTATTTTTATCTTCACTGTCAGGAGTGCAGTATGTAGAATCAAGTTCAATAATTTAGAGTTCTTGCTTCTAACAAATTCATAATGTTGCTGTAAAAATTGAAATTAAAGAAGTAGATATAGTTGTAAACCTCCTCAACAAACATGAAGTTTATATACTAAGCAAGTCGTCATCTGATCAACTGTGGTTCTTAATTGTTAGGCTATGTGGAGCTTAGTATTGTGCCTGACCCGGTACAATAAAAGAAGGGCTACGGTTTAAATGGTTTTTTTTTTTAGGGTCGGCTTATGGAGCGAGGCTTGGGCCGATAAGTCTTAGCGCTCATGGACAATTCTCGATGGGGGCCCTAGGAAAATTTTTGATCCACCCGTTTATATATTTTCGACCCAGTTGAAGGTCTTTAAATATCTCTTTGTAGTAGGGTTTCTGCATGCGCGTGTGACGTCTCCTTTGTATTGTTTCCCAAAAATAGTGAAACTTTGCTACAACACAGTGGATGTAGCCCCTAGAGTGAACCACTTAAATTTCTGTGTCTTGCGATTGTTGTTTTTCCATTTTCTATCTCTTTCGTTCTTCACGGTTCTAAGAAATCGTTGAATTTTTCCAACATTAACTTTTGGGGCAAATCTAGGTGGCCAATTTTCCTTCTAATTGTCTGGTAAATCATGGAAGGCAATCAACTAGTTCTCTCCACTTATTAATTGTACAAACATCTAGTCTAGCTTGTTTTGTACATGTTATGTCAAAATCAGTTGATGTCTTCCTCTTGGGTTTGCATAAACAAAGTAATTAGCTTTTTTTATATCTAACCTTGCTCAAATCCAATATATTGTTAAGAAGCCGGAGTAGAGCTGTTGAGCATTTTCTAATCTGTGTAACAGTCGCATATTGCTCATTTGTGAGGCAATCATCACATATGAGAATGTCCAGCAACCCAATTACTGCAGCCATAGGTGTCCTCAGTTCATGACTGCAACATAAATATTTTATTATTGAATCTATTAGCCTCATAATACAATATAACATATCCATAAATTCTAAAAGCTGAATTCACTGACCTCATGTTTGCTAGAAATTGGCTTTTATAGTTACTAGAGGCCTCTGCCCTTCTTCTTGCATCAAGATGGCTTATCAGTTCTGCTCTTAGTTTCATTTCCTTAGACACCCCATTTGTCAGTATGAAAATGCAGATACATCCAATGAATAGGATACATAAAGATGCAGATATCAATATAACCAGTGTTTTGAAGGCTCTCTCATCTACCTTCCCCATTATATTTTTTCTTGGAATGATGATGACCCCCACCTGCACAAAGTTCAATTCAATTCAATTTCTTGCTTAATGCTAATAAATGTATATTACTATAGGCCAAATAGACAAAAAAGAAAAAGAAAAAGAACAGCATAGAGTAGTTTTTACAATGCAATCTCTCCTCCATCTGGCTCCAGCACCTCCCATCCAGGTTCTTAGAAACATAGGACATAAGATTTCAAAGGTAGGGAAGAAATAAAAATGTGGTCAAGACTTACCAAAGGAAGCCTCTTTAGTTTTAGGAAAAATGAGTCTATGTAATACTCCTCGCGGCCAAGCCTGACATTCTCTGCATGAATCTCATGACTTTGAGAAAAGTTGTTGCCATAGGCTCTCTGCACCCACCGAGCTCCCATTTGTATTATACGATCCTCTGAATCAACAGCCATCAAAAGCTTGGGTCCCTTTGATGAATTTGTCACAAGTGAAGCATTTGTGGAAGTAGCAAGTAAATAACCCTCTTGGGATGTCAAGTATATATGCGCACTATGGACTTCAACAAGCTCCTTCATAAGCTGGCCTAAACTATAAAGTGCTGTAGTAACACCCACAACAGCTACTATACTTTCATTTGAAGGGTCCCAAACAGGCAGTGCTGCTGAAAGCAAGGGTGAATCTGTGTATTTGCTCACTGCCACATGCCATGAAGCTGCACCATCAGGCACTTCTGGAAGGCCTGCAATATTGATTAGATCATCTGGTGGGATTGGCTTTGCTTTTCCTATCTTCTCTCCAGTAAGGGGATCAAGGGGTTCCTGATACCAAATTGCAGAACTGTTACCGTGTATGGACTGATCATTCCAACCTCGATGTGATGTCAGCATATTGATATCATAAGACCCACTTGCACTGATTGAATAGTTTACAAGATCAGAGTAGATGTAGAATGTATTGTTACTCCTGTGATCTCTATGAAATGCTTGGACAAAACCATTTCTGTAACTGATAGTTATTGCATTGAGAGCTTTACGACTCGCAAATAGTGCCCATGTTACATCCCTCATTTCTTCGTACAGCTGCCAAGAGTTAAACAATTACTAATAAGCAAAATTGCAAGAGTCTCAAATATAATTACAAGTAAAAACATAATAAGATTATAATGACTGGCTTAACAATCAACCTCAACTTGTTCTGCATGATTATCAGGCTTGCTGTTCCGTCTGAACACATACTCTGACAGCTTAAGCTGGGCTGTTGTTATCTCAGAAGTTGAATTTAAGATGTTCCACATCCGTACAATCGGACGCTGCAGAAGTTCATTGCGAAGGCCATATGCTAATCCATTCAGTGACCTTGTTGTGTAGCTCTTTGTAAAATGCCATGTCAATATGGTTAGCAGCCCAATTAAAATGGCTAGCATGACCTGTATAAAACCAATAAGACAAAGTAACATTTTCAAGAAACAAAAATATAAGTTTTCGATTTCTTACCCTTACAATATGAAGGAAAAAAAAGAGAGGCAAATATACAAGTTCTCCCTCTTTGGTAGAGGTGAAAAGGCATCTGCATGAGGTAGTTTCTAGAGGGTAGGGGATGTAAGGGACAAAATTAACATTAGTAGCATCTAAATCAGCCAAGAGAAGAAATGGCTTCCAACCAATTTAGCAGAAAAGTTCTGCCCCCTTGGGAGTTTATGCAGTTCCCAATAAGGTTACACAGATTTAGTAGCTAACCTTACTAGAATTTCACATTCATCTCTCTCTAATTCAACTTGGGCTTTCTCTAGAATTTTTTTTCCTTTTTTTTATTATTTTATTTTATATATAAGTAATCAAGATGTATATACAAAGCCTAAGGCGCCCCACAGAAAGTATACAAATGATGATCAATACGATCCTCAAGGGGCATGTGATGTTCCTCTATCAATACCTTTATACCCCCATAGAAACAGAGCAGGGAAAAAATTTGACAAACCATGATAGCAAGGCGAGCCACGAAGACACTGTAGTAGGAGGAGAGACAATGAGTAGTAGCATACTGGAATTCTTCTCGTTCAACGTCTCTGTGAAAGATTCTTCGACCGCGTGGAGCTATGCCGCCCTTTTTCCAGGGAGTAGCAAAACCTGATATTCTGTCCAACACATTTCTCAGAGGAGTACCCATTGGTGTGCTTGGAGTTGGTGAACATTCACAGCTTCTAGAATGGCTTTCATATGCATTTTTTGCCATTCCCTCCTGAAACTATAAAGCCTGAAACTATAAAGCACATATACATCAGCAAGAAACTGTGGGTGTTAGTGTGTGCCACAAAGAGAGAGAGAGAGATGGCTGGTTGGGTGGGCGTTTATAATACATTTGTTATGTCATTTCCCACTTTTCCAAGGCAAGAAGCACCACCTCTGGCCGCAATTGATAAGGTGGGAGGCTGATGATACCTCATCCACGACACCCAATACACATTTGCAAAATTCGACCGTTGAAATACAAATGGGAGGCTAAATATGAAAAGGGTTGTGAATGCTTAGGCCACCAATAGATGGGGCAAAGCAATGAAGAGAGCATGGCCAAGTAAATTCTTGGAGGGGCTGTTTGGAAATTCCATGACTTCAGTGGAGCTCGCACTTCTCATCTTATTTAACAGAAGAAGCAAAAATGAACTCAGCTCAACTCAACTTTATTCTAACTAATTAGGATCAACTACTTGGAATTTTTTTTTATTCCAGTCGACCTACTTAGAACCACTTCTCTTGCCACCTTTCTCGGACAATCATCATATCTTCTTTCTTTATTAATAATAATAATAATAATAATTTTTTTTTGGTAAAAAAAAACATAATTGGCCGACAGTTCCCTGTTGTAAGCCAAAAAAAAAAACAAAAAAACAAAAAAATAAAAAAAACAAAAATATCTCTGCACCCAATTTTCGTCCAAATTTTTTTTTACAAAAACTAAAATGTCATGTCACCAATTATATTATGACGTGTTACGAAAACGGGCACTTCTCATCTTATATTTTAGTAAGGGCAAAAACGTTTAGTGCATATGCTTTCATCCATTTTGGGCGTTGGGTGTTTATAGAGTGAGCCAATTATAAAGGAAGTCATGAGTACTAAGTTTTACATTAATTTTTTATTATGAGAGATTAGACTTTTTAAGTGATTTTAGAGAATTTTAATTACAACTCGATTAATTATTTTAAAGTAATAGCACATATGTAACTAGAACTTTTTCTTTGTCGTTTTGATATTAGAACAACCTAATAATTACACGTGGTACTGTAACACAGCATGTCGTTAAGGACCTGGCATATCCAAAACTAAAGTTAGGTAAGACTAAAACTCCATGCATGGTCATGATCAGCATTAATAGAGACACTACCAAAAAAGTACCAAAAGGGAAGAGGAATTTTGAGCGTGGGTTTAAAGAAAGCACTGCAATACACACCACGGAGTAATGTAATTGGCTCATTGTTGGAAACTTGGGGGGATCATGGAGTGACCACTTTTTCATTATAAGGTGAGTCTTGGTTGAAAATCTGTAATCCCTTTGGGTGGGCAATGACATGCGAAGTTATTTGGTCGGTCGCGTGGGATGATGCGGGTAATACACTTTAGAATTTAGTGGTACAAGGTTCAAAGTCTTTACCTAACAAAAAAAAAAAAAAAGATAAATAATTAAGAGAAAAGTAATCAGGTTATTACATTTTTTTTACTACAATCTTTTATAAAGATCATTAGATGAAAATGAGGATTACATGACGGTTCACATTTTAGTGGTTGATACGGTCAGTGATATGTTAGTTTGTAATTGTAATAAGTAAAATTCGTTCAACGACCCCAAACGGGGTGAATAGGTGTTTTCAAGCAAACTCAACAAATTAAAATATTGCAACCATACAAACAATTACTAGAATTAATTAAAGCAACAAAAATATCAAACGCAACAATTTTGATGACGAAGTGAAAACCCTTTAAATAACTTTTTAGAGATAAAACCACTCCAAGACAGCCAAATGCAAGACAACAATTTACTATTTAAAATTAAATATACAATCAGTTTATATTCACAAAACCTTTGTAGTAAAAACCTGAATTGTACCCAACAAACGATTCGTTTGATTTTTATTGTAGTAACTCCAGAACTCTAAGCAATCTTCTATTTGATATCCTCTGCAACCCAAAAGATTTAGTGTTTTAATTATATATTAAAACACTGAAAAGTGATATACAAGTAAACAAAGCATATATGGGAGGCTGAAAAGTAGGGAAGGCATGCACATTGGTAATAATCTTTTATCACAAGTGGTGGTAGCTGATGCCAATCCATACTAGTGATATAGATAAAGATTAAGGTGAGGAGGAAGGCTTATAATATATATAGATATAGATATTGAGTGAACAAATGTGTTGAGCGTGCACAAGATACCTTGACTTGGCAGATCAAGCCAAGCCAGAAGAACACAGATTTTGTGATCCACCTCAGTAATCCATATTCCCCGTGCTGTACGGGCGGCAATGTACAGGGGGGCTGCTGAGGTCCTAATCTAGCTTTAAACGTAAGTGACCTTAGTGCCAATCAGTCTCCACACCATTCGCTTCCTATTGCCTGCCTATACTACTAATCACACAATAAGAAACATTATCATGTATCTATCTATCTCTCTATCTTCTCACCAAAGCAACCAGCTAATGGGTCCTGTTTCCCACTTTAAAGATTGAGGACCTAACCTCTTCTCTTTTTTTGTTCTTTTTTATTTTTTATTTTTTATTTTTAAGTTTTAAATCAAAAAATATCCATGTGTTTATGATGTTTATCAAATAAGCATTTGTGTTTTCAAAAGTGATAAAATTGGTTCTTACTAATTGTGTAAAATTACTCTCATTCTATCTACTTCCTCTCTAGGGGCCGGTTGGGAGGACTCTCGCAACCCACCTTCCACCAAGCGGAGGTGGTCGTAAGTGTGCAGGTCTCATGCGACCCACCCCAGCATGGGAGAAGGTGGGTCATGGGGAACCTCTACCTCACAACCACCTCCACAGGGGTTGGGATGGGTTTCCAGTGAACCCCACCACAACTCGAGGAGGAAATTTTTTTCATTGGCATAGCTGAAGACCTGAAACAGACTCACTAAACATATGTTGTTGATTTGGCAACATGTGTTGACCTGGCAAGGCTTACATAGGTATATGGGGTAATGTGATTGGACAAGTTGGTTTTTTGGTACAGGTGACAAATGGCAACTAAAAAAAGTTAATTTATAGAGTAATGCTACGTTTTTCAATTTTGTTGTTCAACTTCATCCAACTTTGTATATGTGGACAAAGATGGACCCACAAATTCAAAAGCAAACTCTTTAAAAAAAAAAAATCACATATACAAAGTTAGATAGAGTTAGACAAAAAAGTTAAAAATATAGCATTAATCTATTTTATATAGTCAGAAAACCCAAGGAGCAAATATAACATAAAAAAAACACATGAACCAATTTTAGATTTAACCCCTTTTTTTAATCATGGTTTTTTCAAGACATTTTATTAGTTGTATCTTTTTCCCCAAATTTCAAGAGTTTTTCCATTGCAAATGTGCGCCTCTTCTTTTTCTTGAAAACAATTATTCCCCTTCTTAGGTATACATTACATGCGTGAACACTTACTTTAAGAATCACATGTGGCTTCCAACTTGAAGAATTCTAGTCCAAAAGCATCTCCATTAGACAGACAAATAGGCAAAAGTCGAAACAGCAAGATTTGCCAATCAATCCTATAAGAGAGAATCGAGGAGTATGCCCATGTTTACCCATATTCCAAAACTTCACCATGATGTTTTTCCTGTGTTATGTCGATCTAAACCATTTGATAATGAATAATTGGGGTTCATATTTTTTAATTTTGGATCGAAGATTAGTTGTAATTGTCTGTTCGAATTGCAACCTATTCAATCCCTGCATATGAGAGAAGATTTCGACAGTGCATATATGTCCGAATAGGTGCTTGGGTATCCCAAGCACCTGTTCAGACAAATAAACCCTATCATAACTCTCTCTCAATTGCTTGTTCGAATTTGATGCAATCCAAACAAGGAATCTTGGTCCTCAAAGAACTTCCTTCCCCTTGAGAAGGTGAACAAAACTTGAAAAATCTTAGGTATGATTTGTTATACCTATTTCTGGAGAGTCATCTTGATTTGAAGAGATTACAAGAATCTATGAGCCAGTCACAAATTCAAATCACTAAAAGAAACATGTTGAGAATCAATGGAAATGCTAGGCTTTGATAATTGTGAGAGTTCACACTAAAGGAGCATGTGATTCTTGCTTAAGATGGTGAGAGCTTGTGGTGTAAAATTAAAGGACCGAAACACCACAGTAGTAGCACCCCATCTTGGTGCTGTGCTGGAATGGCAATCTTCAAGAGCGTACGGTCCAAGAATCACTGGATTTGCTATAAAAACATTTCATGATCTAATGGGACCCAATGTTCAATAGATACTTCAAAGAAGGTGGGCGCGTGCCAATCAATGAGCAAAGGTCAATAACTAATGTCCTCGGTATTAGACGATTTTTTCTTTTCTTTTTCCTTTCTTAGATAACAAGATTTTTCTCTAAATTTACTAAACATATTTAAGTTACGTTTAGTACGCGAAATAATTATTCTTTAAAATAATTTTTATTAAAAATATAATAAAAATAAATAAAATTAGTGTTCAAACATACATACACTTTAATACTTGAAATAGGCATCTCATAACCATAGAGAAATAACTATTCTTTAAATTAAAAGAATAGTTATTCATCTCAAATTGAGAAGAATGGCTATTATCTCAATTTAAAGAATAGTTATTTCCCCATGGTCATGAAAATAACTATTTCAAAGTTAATCTATTTTACTTTTACTATTTTTAATAAAGTTATTCTAAGGAATAGTCATTTCGTTCCGCGTACCAAAAATAATTTTATAGTCTTCCAACATGAATTGACATTAAAGTTGTAATCGAATCGAATTGAGCTAAGTAGTACTTGTTCAAACTTGGCTCAAGCTTGAGCCAAGTTTTGAAGTCTTATTCGAACTCGGCTCGTTGAGCCACCAATCAAGTGTTCAAGCCTGATTTAGGCTTCGTTTGACTAAATCTGATCTTAACCCAAATAGATAAAGAATCAGATAAGATAAGATTAAAATATTACTTTATTATTCATGTAAAGGGTGAAAATATTAATATTTAGCAGCCCTAATTGGCACTAGGAAAGCACCTCGAAAAAATAATGTTTTTAAGTAAATTATTTTGGAGATCCCCCATATCTCCCTCTCAGAAGCCTCCCTATACCCTTTCCCTCTTTTCTCTCCTTTTCCTCGTTCCATTTTTTTCTTTTTTCACCTATTCGCTCATTGCTCATTGTCCTCATCCCACCAGTGCCACCACCACATCTCCGGCCCATTCATTGCTCCCAACTTTGCCCCCGCCTCTCAATGCTACCATCTCCCTCTTTACCTGGCACATACATCCCACGCGCATCTGTGCGTTGGCCTCGCTCCCCGCACCTCCAGCTAACCTCATGCCATGTGTGCCATGTCTCCCGTGACCCTCCTTCCAACGTGTCCTCTCTTTTATTTCCTTCTCCTTCACCCTTTTTCCCTCGCCCCCTCTCTTCATGCGCAAGTCCCCTTCCTACCCGTCCCTACCTACACCACCGCCGACAGTAAAGAGCCAAAGGATATATGGTTTTCTCCTCCTGCTTTTTTCGATGCCAGAAAATTGCAAAGCCCCTTACGTTGCCCAGATCATGCCAGTATGAGTAACCTCCTCCCCGCAACAATCATGCTTCCTTGGACAATTGTCGCCGGCCCATCTCGTTTAGCCTCAATAACCCCATTTGCCGGCTACAGTGAAAATTCCAGATTCCATGATGGCCTTTTTGTTGGCTTTTGTGCCAAGAAGTTATTGAACCGGACTTCGGTACATTTCCAGTTTCACGATTTGCTAAGCGCTACCAGTTTCTTAAAAGGGCCTGAGCAGCTGATTCAAGCCCAGCAAGCATTTTGTCCATGTGGTGTGACACAAAAATCACGGCTTTGTAGTTCTTTCGAACCACTGAATTAAAAATGAAAGTCGGTTAAATATTTATACCTACAGATTGGCTTATATACAACAACGAATTGCACAATGTTTCCTCTAAAATACAGAAGAAGAATGGGGGAACAGGCTATATTTTGTAAAAGAGCCAAACCTCTGCTGCACTTTGGAAAAATTCCCATCAACAATTACTTGGACTTCTTAGCCTTCTTCTTCTCAGCAGCTGCAGCTTTGGCAGCAGACTTGGCCAAGGTGGTAGGTTTAAGAACACTTTTAGGGTTGAATGCCTTTCGGATCTTAAAAGCAGCCCATCCAGTCCCTATAGCATGGCCAGCAGCATCAAGCCCTTCACTTGTTGTCTCACCGGCTTGTTCCCCATACCTGCAGGACAAGCATCATCCAGAACTCTTAACAGTTAGAGAAGCATAATGACTAGTTTTGAATTTGTAAAATTTGTTCAAAATGAGAACATAGCCAAATTATTAGATGCCAAAATAAATAGAAGTAGGAAAAAAAACTGGAAGTAATTCACTGCCAACATCATTAAAGCTAGAATGCAAGGAAACAAAGTTACAGCATTACTAATGTCAAATGTCTCCAAGATGATATCTCTTAACGTGCTTATGAGCTTCTGCGTGCTGAAATTTACCTGTGGGTGACGAGTTCAGTTGTCACAGTGGATGATGTTGACATGACCTTTTTTCCCGCTATTTCAACAGCATCACAGACTTTGCCTAGTTATAAGAAATTAGAAACTCAAATATAATCCAAAACCAAAAGAAATAAAAATGTTCAATAAAGGAGATTTGAACATAGATGTTTGCTAAACAAAGTCATTGGCTAAATATTCATCACTGACGACTTCATCCTTTGCAAAGAGCAAGGGCAGAAACCCCCGCACAAATTACAATATTTTCTTTTTTTTGGGAGAGAGAGAGAGATCTAAAATGGCCCATTTGACAGCTGATAACAGTTTCAAAGATCTTATTGTCTTCCAAGCTAGTCTTTTAGGTGCTTATTAGTTTCTAATTTGGGAATCCTCCTACTATAAAGGGATATATCCACAAGCCCATCAAATTTTTATGGTAATTAAACAGGACACAAAACAATATGAGAATATATTAAAAACAGCCATTTCAGAAAATATCGGTTAATTTGTTAACTTCTAAAATCAAGGCCTTGAGATGATCAACATACTAAATCCGTCCAGGGACGCAAGCAAAATCTCCCCAGGCAGGAGGCTGAAAAATTTCTTGCCAGCTTTTGAATTTGCTATCGAACTTGTAAAAAATCCAGAGACTTTAACAACCCCAGAGAGAACCCCATTCGCAACTTTCTCCGTCATTTTGGTCACCCTCTTAACCCTACATATATGGCCAAGCCAAGTCAAGCCAAAATATCTATAAAAGTTAGCAACTTCACCCAGAGAGAGAGAAAGAGAGAGAGAGAACCGTATAACTATAAGATCTACAAAATAATAACATATTAATCATAGAATGTCAACTAAATCGCCACGGCAATGATAGGAAACCCTTATCAACTTAAAAGATTTTTCTTTAAACAGTTCAAAAAATTTACCACCTAGTTGTCACATAAACTCCCATTTATATTTGTAGCAAATCGAAGTATTGAATATTCATTTTTTTTGTTCTACTAAGAAAACACAACAGAGCCTCTTAATCTCAATATATGACATCTAAATTCCTGAGATGATAAAAAGACCAAAACAATATTTTTTCTAAAACCACCATTAAAGAAACAAAAACCAACACGCACACATACACGAACTCAAAGGGTTGTTGATTTTGTGATTTCCGTACCTTTTAATCCGCTTCAAGGTTTTGGGATCGATCTCCGAATTAGAACGCGGGTTCATCCTCTTCTTCATAACCTCATTCCCCACCTTCAACCTATCCACCGTGACGTCCCCGCACCACAAGATCCCCTTGATCAGCTTCCCCGAACCGGCCGTGATCAGCCTCGCCGCAGTCCCACTGTAATCCTCCACATTCGGCGCCAGCGTCGTCCAGTACGCGGCGCAGCTCCCCTCCATCAGCTCCTTCTTCTTCTTCTCCGAATTCAAATCTTCCGGCGAGATCTCCCTCGCCACCGAACCGTCAAGCGCATCCCCCTTCTTAATCTTCGCATTCTCTGAAACCTTCTGGACCGAAAAACTACTGTAATTTTGCAAAATCCCGTCCAGGCCCTTGACGAGGTTCTCTTGGCCCTTGGACGCAATCGTCAATCCGTAGTTAAGCAAATCGTCCGAGTCGGCCGGTTTGTCTTCCTCGTCGCTCGAATCAGGGCCGGACCGGTGTTCCTTGGGAACGCAGAGAGAGAAGAAGTAGTGCGAGTCGTCGAGCTTGACGGCGGGCTCGTCCTTGGCGAGCGGCCACTGGATCTCGTCGGCGACGCGGGCGAGTACGGCGACGACATTGTCGCCCTGCCGGAGACGAACGATGGTGAGGTCGCCGCAGGCCAGCTCGACGCTGTAGTGCTTGTCGATGAGGTTGAGAATTGCTCCAGGGATCGTAATCAGGACCTCCTCAATGGCCAACAGCGGGGCCGTGGGGTGACTAGAGTTAGGTTTTTGGAGATTTTCGTTGTCAGGGAAGAGGTTCTCGACGAGGTCCCGCATGTCGATGGAGGGATAGAGATTTGAGGAAGGGTAAGGGTTTGAGGAGGCGCCGGGGTTTGATTCGGTCACCTCCGGGTAGAGAGGGATTCTCTGGTTTGTGCCTTGCAAAGCCATTGTTGATCGTTAGGGTTTGTCACAGGGTTCGATTAGATTGGAATCAGGGAGAGTGAGAGGCTTGAAAGTCGGGGAAATTTCGTGTGGAAGATGGGTACGGGGAGGACACGTGGCGAAACAACGGACCATGATTCAACAGTTTAACTGCCTTGGGTCCCTCCCCGCGAGTATTTCGATTTTCGGAAATCATTTGGACGATAATACCCTCTATTAGTCCAATAGGATCCCCTGAATTAGGCCGCCAGAAGGGGCCCGTGGGTCCATCTGACTAGCGACCGCCCAATTTCAGTGAAACTCTGTTATAACTCTCCTTTGGATCAAAATAGCCTCCTGAAAGTTATATATATATGCTGTCTTAAATTCATTTATAATTCAGGCCTGTTAACGACTTGACGCCATGTATATAGCAATATTTTTACGAGGAAGGCTTCCTATTAACCTTCTGTTTTATTATGTTAACCTGGTAATGTTCATCAACTTTTTTAAAATTTTTATTTTTTTTAATAAAAGTCAATTGAAGAACTGATGAGCTATCACGTTAGCCTAGTAAAATAAGATTGAATAAAAGTGTAGCAAGTGGCATTCCTCTAATTTTTTTAATCAGAAGCTTTAAGAGGTAGACAGGTCCAAAACATTGCCAAAAGAAAGACGTCATTGATTTGTCTGGTCCAAATTACACTAAAATGATGGTAGAATAAATTTCAACAAGAAAGTACGGATCTCCATAGGACCAAGCTCGACAACGAGAGCTGAATTATCGATTGGACCGCCTTTAATCGGGGTAGGTTCCTGGCTGGAGTCGCCCTCAACTTTCCATGTCATCCTCTTCATCTTAGACTTTTCTTGGTTTGTTGACAAGCTTGTTTCGTTCACCTCTATTATCTGAAAGTTTAGAAACCAATCATTACATCGAGATTTTGAGTAATTATACTCATAAATTTGGGTTTAATGAACAGTCATTTAATTCAGGCATTTTTTTTGTTTTTTTTGTGAACCCCACATTATTAAAAACATAATTTTTTTTTTTATTCCCATCCAGCCGGGGCTGAATGAACAGTCATTCAGCTCAGGCTGATGGGAATGAGTTGAGCTGGGCGTCCGTCTGTGACGGAAGCCCAGCGTCCGTCAATGGTTAAAAAAAAAAAGAAAAAATGAACAAAATGAACTTTTTTTATTAAAAAACATGGGATAAAAAATAAGAAAAAATATTTTTTTAACAAAAAACAGGTTCAGGCTTATCTCATCCCCATTTTATAACCTTGGAGAAAAAAAAAATGGGGATCAAATAAATTTAAGCATGTTTTTTAATAAAAAAAGTTCATTTTTTTGATTTTTCTTTTTTTTTTCGTCCTAAACGGACGCTAGGCGTCCGTCACAGACGGACGCCTAGCAGGACTCGATGGGAATCACTGCTCCGAGATTTTACTCTTGAGAGCACGCTTGTCACCGCGATTTTTATAGGCCACACGCACGTTTTTAAACAAAATACAAAAGTTTCTCGTTTGAGAGTGCATTTAAAAAAAAAAGAAAATACTTGTGCATCTTTTAGAGGTCTTTCTAGAGATCCTTCTAGAATTTTTTTTTTAATTTTTAAATTAAATTAGGGCCCACCTCTCAATGAAAGGTGGGCCCCAATTTGATTAAAAAAATTAAAAAAAAAAAAATTAGAAGAACCCCTAGAAGGACCTCAAGAAAATGTTCTAGCAAATCCCTAAAAAAAATGGCGGCATGAAAATGTGAATTTTGTGTGCACTTGGGCAGGGTTAAAAACAAAAGCAATGCAGTAACACTAGGAAGAAGGCAAACATACTGTTTTTCCAGTAAACATCTTCTTCAGTTCAACCTTGGCCAATGTTGAATACTCCGTATCTTCTCCCACCTAATTACATTCGCAACATGAAACAAGTGGACAAGAACTAATTATTTGGCCTCGTAACTTGGAAGGAAAATAAGTTATCACTTCATACATCATGCTGACACAAGACTTGGGAGAAGGGGAATATGAAGAAGAGCATGATAATCCTGAGTGTGCTGACACTGGATAATCTTTATTTTTTACCTCATAAAGATGTGCCAAACGGAGGAGTACACTTCCATCGTCCAACTCCTGCAACATTAGTGTTAGAGAGAGAGAGAGAGAGAGGGAGAATTAAACGCTAATTATTCAGACAATGAGCAAACACAATCACCTGAAGAGTAATCAAAGCAACATTGAGAGGCAAGCTGTAGTTTGGATCTATCGCAGTTGCTTTTGTCAAATGAGATGCTTTCCAGTCCTCCAATTTCTGAGCAATTAATTGGATTAGTATATTAACATCTATTATGATAGACTATGGAACTGCAATCAAGCCATACCTCGTGAGTGAAAGCTAAAAGAAAAGGCGAATAGATTTCTTGGCCGGTTGTTCTACGCCACCGTGCTCCAGCCCCTAGCTGGTTAACACTTACATAATAATTTCCCCGAACCTGGATGAAAGATATCACATGAGTAATAATCGGGAAAATGGATATTAAATAGTGCTTTTGTTGGCTCAATTTCAGCAAGTTATGGACTCTAGTGCATAGAAAATGATATTCTGGCCACCCCTACATACAGGTAAGCATTCCATCCAAATGTTTAGGACGCATAAAGAAAAAATGGTACTTCAAAAGCATATACCATTGTGGCTACGTACTATCATACCGTTAATCCTTCACATGTATTGTTAACGCACACGCT
Organism: Betula pendula; assembly: GCA_900184695.1. Classification (NCBI taxonomy): domain Eukaryota; kingdom Viridiplantae; phylum Streptophyta; class Magnoliopsida; order Fagales; family Betulaceae; genus Betula; species Betula pendula. The sequence continues at coordinate 518,506 of FXXK01000023.1, read as the reverse complement.
TTCGTCCAATGCTTCACCCACTCCTCTAGAGTCATCATGGAGCATACGCCTTGAGTATAAAGAAAAGGACAATCAGCTTAACATGTCGACATCTAAACTGAAAAATATGTTTTGTATTTAACCCAAATGTTAACCAACAGAAAATGTGAAAGTTGAACCTATGGAGCATCAGCTCTACTTCTCCATCTTCAATGCTGGCTCCACCAGTTGCACGGTCAACCAAGACTGAGAGTTCAGATTTCATATCCATTGTGTAAATTCCAAGATTAAGCTGAAACAAAGAAGAAGAAGAAGAAGACTACCATTAACAAAATTATTTTAACATAAAGTCATTAAACTCAATGAAAAAGAATAGGTGGGAACTTTTTCATCACTTTTAAAAACAGTATAATAAAATATTTTTAAAGCCAGTATAAAATTGTTCTTCTATACTACTATAGGTTTTGAATGCATCCTTGACCTTCTTCATGCATTGCAAAAGTGAAAGAGTACCCTGTGCTATAACTAGTTAAGAAATTCTGCACACAACCATGCACCTAGAAACCACATGCATGAATAATGCAGTCATGAAAATCTAGTCCTATATTAGAATTTCATTTGCTCATTTAAATGATAGGACCTATAAAGACCATACAAATAATTATATTCAAGTTTAATTTCTTGATTATACTCTAATTTTGAACAGAAAAATTATAATACAAAGAAAAAAACTAAAAATAAAATTAGCATAAAACCGGGGCGAACATATCCTATAACTGTCAACTAAAGCTGTAAAGCATAAATAAGATCATGCCTTGCAAGCTCAAAACAGTTCAAACAGCCAAATAACCTAGGACTAATAGTGGTTTCTTTCTAATCACTCCATGAAATAATCCAGTGTTGCTAGTGTTTTTACATATACGTGCTAATATAAGTTAAATTATTATTAAGAGGATTACTGGATAGTAGTTTCCTGCTACAGGTTGAGTAACTGAAAGCGACCAGTCTGCTCTATAATCACGAACCTGCAAAATCATGATCACAAATCTCAAGTTAGGATTACAATAATCATTTACTTGTTGGGGACATAAGACTCCATTTAAGGGGGCAACATGTGATGTTTTACAATGCACTGGTGTAGGAAATCATTTATATATATTAAGAAAAAGAAATAGATCACTCAGATTTTTTTGTGAAAAGATGTTATTACCATGATACCATAGGTCTTCAAACAACCATGTATCTTGGTTGATATAGTTTTGAGGCACATATTTCGATTTGCCAACCTCTGAAATACTTATGGGATCAGTTAACAGTAATCACCTCATTAGGAAGCAAGATCAGCCACCCAAGAGGACTGGAAATGAATAGTTTAGGATTGTTGCATGATTTTTGTGAACAGCACCAAGAAACAGATAATTGCATTTGTAGAAAGTACATGTTCTTGGACTAACATTGAATCTTAAAAGAAAAAAAAAAAATGCTTGTCATGGGATTAAGGTTAAACCCATAAACACGCCAAAATCAAAGAAAATCTATGAGAGTTAGGGTTTAAATTTTCCTACCTAGCAAAAATAAAGGGAACAGATATAAATCTACCATCCTCTGAGTCCTAAGATATGGCCAGGTTGAGATATTCAGAAGTTTACAATTTAAGGAGCACACCTACATAATTATTCATGAAGGATTTCTTGAAGTTTAAATTCAAAGTGGAAAATGTGGGTGAGACTTACTCGCTTTAGAAAATCTCTTCCATTAGAATCAGTATAAAACACCTTGTCTGTGACCATATTAGCTGTCATTCGTGTGACGACCTCCTTCCCAATGCTATCGTCCAAGGGAATTGGACCAATCTACAAATAAAATTTGTAGAACCACTCAATTTGAGTTTAGGATGATTAGACTTGATCTTTAGTTTATATAGTGAACAGAGAGCATTACCTGCCGCAATGTTTTGTAACAATTGACACAATTAAAACACATATGAGTAAGATGTTTCTTTTATTAAAAGGGAAAGGAAAAAAGACAAGTACTGTCACTCACAGTGAATTCAACTTCTGCATGCTCTTTGTCTCTGTAAAGTCTAGTAACCTAATGAAAAAAAGAAAAGAAAAAAAGATAAGCAAATAAGTAAGTCATGTGTGGAGGAAGACATAAACCATTGAAGCATATGAATAAAGAATTAAGGATAACACCATTAAGACTTATTATTATAAACGTTTCTCTTTGTAGCACCCTCAATATGGAGCTCATGATGGACATGTGAGTTTAACATCCAATATCCCGTATCAATACATAACAATCATGTGAGTGTCCACTTATTATGGGGGATAATGCATAAAAAAATAAAATAAAATAAGTTATAATTACAGGGCCTACGAGTAGTCCAAATGAAACTTGATAAAATATGGAAAGAAATACAACCACCACAACAACTAAATAAGCTACTTTCAGCTCTTGAAATGCAAAACAATTTAGACTCAAAAAACTAGATTTGTAAACAAAATGATGACCTGGTAGATCCATGAATTAAACTCTTGGTGAACCTCGTCAACCAGTGGTCCACGAATGACCTTAAGGGGCACCTGCATAATATTAAAAATACTTTTAGAAAAAGTGGAAACTATAAATATCAGATATTATTAGTAGAAGTTAGGAAACTCAATACGCCATATGAAGAGACATGATGCACAAGATAAGGTAGAATAGTATTAAGGGAAAAGTGTAGTAAACCCCAATAGTTGGGATAAAATTTGTTGATTTAAGTTGTTAGATTATAGATTTTTAACTATTTTTATTTTATATTATGTTAAAGTTCACTCGTCATGGTCACATAAGTGACAATGGGAAAAGAAAACTTACTGATCTTGAAACAACATTTGGAGGAGACCCATTAGGCCGAAAAATATATGCACCAGAAGCCTGTGAGAGACCATATAACTGCTGTGTCAGTAGGCACTGCACCAAGTCACAATCTACATCTTAATCAAAGGATAAAAATTGTGTACCTGGCCATCGGGATCACCTGGGCTTGAACCATACCAGAGATAGCTCTGCTGTATTGGTACATCAACCTGGCCATGACAAACATTCAAAGATGAAAGTTTAAACTAAACTGGCCTCCAAATCATCTTTGTAAGTGAATGAACACACAAAACCTCTCTAGGTGGAACAAGGCAGTACACCAAAGAAAATGAAAAATCCATCACTGCTCAACAAGCATATTCTCCTCAAGCCATATAAGATGCAACTTCCAAAGAAAGTGATGTGAACATTGAATATACGGACCATCATGTAAAATCAAAGTAACAACCTTCAAAACTTTTTCACATTAAAAAGCAGACTAGACCGGAAAGGACAATCCCACTCTTTAGAAAGATACGAAGGAAAAGTTACTAACCCTAAATAAGTAATTCTATGAGGTTTGATAAATGAATTGAACAAAGGGGCAGCCAGATCAAAATCTCAGCCAAATGCTCCCCTCGACAAACTGAAGTCCTGATCTAGACCCTCTTTTGCAACTGAACACATTCAAATGTATTAGATGAATCACTATGAGGATCGTGTCCATGACAACATTAATAGTCAACATGCACACACATTTTATTAATCCTCTTTGTCAACTTTCTAAAATATTATAAATATTCTTTACTTTGATGCCGCAATCTGTGATTTAGATCATTTGGTCTGCAGTTTGTAATGCTTAACAACTGGCTCAACCAATGCTATAAGATTTCAAGGCTACCATCTGTAAAATGTGAAAAAAAAAAAAAAAAAAAAAAAACTGACCCCTGTTTTAGTATTGTAAATACGTTTGAGTTGTCCAGAAGTTGAAGAAAATGACATCTTCAGATTACCAGGTCCAATTTCAATGGTCTCATTCTGTGGACTGTCCATCATGGAGAAGAATCCATTTCTGCTTTTCCCTGCATCATTTTGAAGTGCAAATAAAAGAACATTAAACAAAATAAGTTACTATTCAGCATCAGTATCACTGTATCATATGGTTTGCCACTAATCCATTTTAACAGATAAGCTTCATAAGAAGCAACAATGGTCTAGCAGCGTTGATCGCTTAACATAAATAATACTTAGGCAATACAACTAAAGAGAAGTCAAATGGCATTCAAGAATGAGCAGCGTCTAGAAGGAAAAGAAATCAGACATCTACCTTTTCCAGATGCTTTAGATAAGAAGTACGTGTTCCAACCAAGAGGTGGCACAGATGCTTGAAAGAGAAGCCAGTATTTTGGGACTTGCTTTGATGACAGCCCCAAGTAGGCGCTCGTATAGAAGTTTCTTAAGTTGCCCGTAACATTATCTAAACCTACATATTGTGCCTCAATGGTATTGCCTGAAGAATCTTGGACAACAAGATTGGCATCGTTAACCTGGTAGTTATTGTCACTTTCAGATCACACTGAAGAGTAAATATCCTATCTATTTGTGCATACACTTTATGAAAAGAGGAGCCTAGTTCTGTACCAAACATTTGAGATTTTCATTTCAATAAAGCATGAATGAAAACCACAAATTGGCACTGAAATTACAAAGGCAAAGAATGAGAACATCCAATGAGATATACCAACATAGCAGATACTTAACCACATAAGAACTGCATTATATTCAACATGCATGGTACAAAATGATGGGAAGCAACTATTTCTGTACCAATGTTCAAAACTTTCATGAAATCCTCAATGCATAATAATGAAAAAAATTCAAAATGATGGGAAGTAACTATTTCTGATAACTCGAATTAGATTAAGTTCAGTCATTTATTTTTTTGTGCGTACTTTCACTTGGACATTAGATTCATATTCTTATAACACAGGTCCTTTGAGGATTTTACTGTTTTGTTTTGTTATTGGTTTTCCTTTTTCTGTGCTTCTTTTGTATGAAAGAAGAAGAGGAAGAAGAATAAGATGAGTACTCACCGGTATCTTAATAATGTCTGTACGGTTCCATCCAAGAGGATTATACGCTACTATAACCTGAAAGTAACCATTTATACATGATATGTAGAAATCGCAACAATGTAATATCTAAAACCAAAGTAAGAAAGATGTAAAAGATTACCAAACTCTTTCCTTCTGGAATATCTTCCTCTGTTGGTGGGCAGAAACTGATATTGAGTAAAGGACACTGCTCAAAAATCAAAGGAAAAAAAGGGGGAAAGCAACCAAAAAAAAAAAAACAGGATTAGGCAAGCGGGAGCAACCTGATCAATTTGAACCATATAACAAATAATGAAAAAAATTAAAAATATAATAGAAATGGCACTAAAAGTGATAGGAAAAACATTGAAACATTACCTGACTAAATTTAAATGCAGTCTGCGAACATTGATCTCTTGATTTGTTGTTAGCAAGGCATGACAGGGCAGCATTTACAATACCTTCTGCCTATGAAAAGTAAATGCATTTTTAATGATATCTTAGAGAGGTTCACCATATAATAACAATGGTGCAAGGACTAAAACAAAACTCAGAAGATCAAAATCAAATGACGGTTAGTTACCTACCTCAGAGGCTCCAATAGACAAGCGTTTTGCATAGTCATTTGTTGTATGTTGTTTAGCAGTGCCAGTGACGGCATCATGGTGCTGTGCAATTCCTAAAGCATCTCCCAGGCTGAAAGTGTTAGGACCATTGGATTTGTTTCCAGCCAAAAATTCAAGTTGTCGTGCTGCCTATTGTACACAAGTAAATTTGGTTCATTTACATTTATAATCCGAAAAATAAATAAATAAATAAATAAATAAGAGAAAAATCCACCCAATTGTTGATGGGAGAAGTCACCCCCTCTCTCCATGGCACGTATCTTTGTATTCCCTCATGGAGTTCCTGGTATCTTAGTTAACAAATACTCTTGACCAAATACTAAGCATATAGAACCAGGATGTTCCAGGATGGTTGCATGGGATGCTAGGTCCTTTGCATCCAGCAAATCAAGTGTCTAAAATTGGAGAAAAGAGCTCCTTCCTATCTAATACTGATTCAACAAACAACCAATGTGGATTTAGACTGATGTCATACCAAATAATATCCACTCAGCACTCGGACATATCGCTTCAAGGCTGGGCGACTAGTGAAAAAGCCAGTCCAATAAGAATCTGCCCCATCTGCATACCTGTCAACAAGAATTGCGCAAGCTTATTAATGAAATGGATAAATTCAATAAATGTTAATTCATCCACAAAAGGTAGAAAAATAAAAGTAAGAAATTACGGGAAATAATCATCAGTTTTCAGCGGCCATGATTCATTTGCTGCATGTTTTGCATCAGTATAGATAGATGGTGTAGAATACAAGGCATTAACTTGACCGTCCTGAAAACATTAGAAACACTTTTAAATGCATTATTTAGAAAACATATTGAATAAATGAAAAAGAAAAGAGCAGAAATTTTTTTTCTAAAGCTCCACTGTTATTTTGAAATAAGTCAAATAACATAGATCAAGAATAGAAGCATAAGAAAAAGTGAATAAGGGTAGATTATATATGAATAACTAAGATTATTAAACAGAGAGTAAATGTAATCAAATTTAGATTTACAAGATATATCACACTTTAACGAAAATCACTCTCTTCAGGATCAGAATAGGAAATCGTAGTATCTTTTAAACCACCTAGCTAAATGTCCCATTAATTAGCATACCAACTCAAAAATCAGTTTCAGTGCAGAAAATGAGATACAATATGGTTTTAACTTACAGATTCCAAGAACAATTTAACTTCCAAATGCACTAGTCTCTACTTTGATAGAGGTAGTATAAAAGTATGTGGAGAAATTAAAGAAACTTAATTCCAAAAGTTAAACCCTTGACCTTTCTTGAGAGCCATCGTCCAAAATCATCTAGTAACTGGATTGATGTTGAGAGTCATTATCTGGTAATATCTAGTAATATATCCAGGTTTTGCAAGTATTGAATATAAATTTGTGGAAAAATGACACAAAACTGTCAACTTTTCTTGAAAGCCAGTGTCCAAAATGGGGCATTTCATCAGCAAAGTTTTCACAGAAAGAAGCCATGAGACTATCTAGTCTAGATTTGATTCTATAGGGAGGGGGCAAGCCTCGCCAAATAAGTAGCTATTTGATTTAAACCACAAGAAAATACCCATGTTCTACTTTGAACCCAGCTATTTTCAAGCATCAAATCAAAGGGAAAATAAGCTCAGAAGCAACTACTTTGAAATCAAACTACCAGTAAATGCATTGATTTTTTTATCAACACTCTACCTTGTTAACATAGTGAATCAATTTGTCCATTTGCTTGAACCAAGACTCAGCATATTGGTACTGAAAATCATCACCCATTGTCCACATGATATGGTTTGTCCGTGTGACATTTGCCTGCACATAATAGATGTTTATAGTAATTGTAATAATGTAAGCTTCAGTCGAATCAGTCCCCTTTAGCTAAATGGATCATTGAACTGTATTCTTATTAGGATCCTTAAGACAAAATAATATAACTTTAAAAGAAAAAAATCGGGTAGCTAAGAATTTACTTGGGTTATAGCAGCATTAATAAAATCCTTAACACGCTGTTCAACATTGTAGTCATATAGTAAAGGATTATCCTGCAGTTCAAATGTGTACCGGATTAAGGTTATACACTCAATAAGAATATCAAACATTCATAGAATACTTGGCAAAAGCAATTTTTTGTGAAATATTAAAACCTGAACAGGCACGGAGTCATCATTCACTTCGAAATGGAAACCAGTAGGGGGACTATAATGAACAGGAAATGCATTGGCAAAAATCTGCAAAGGGCCAGAGATGTTAAAAATGAGCTCAAAATACCTATTTAAAGAGGAAGGGTAGAAGTGAAATAATTGCAATTGCAAACCTGAGATGAAGAACCAAAATTTTTGGATGCACGCCATATAACTTCTAGAGATTTGTCGCTCTTCCGTTTTGCTCTATCTTGATAATCTATCCTTGCAAAATGTACAGAGTCGAACCCAAGCTACAGAAAAATGTAATAATCAAAATGTCTCAGTTTTAGCGAATATCAAGGAAACCAAAATTTTTAAAACATAATTTATCCAGATGATGTTGGTCACAGCAGTGAAAAATAAGAATATATCTTAATATAATGAAATATTAGAATTCTACTAGTAGCTAAAAAAGACGTGCATTGAAACAAACACATTAATTGAGTTAGTGAAGCATGCTTATGAGCAGTATCATATTTCTGCATTAGTGAATCATCACTCATAAAATAGTGTACCTCGGCCCCAAGTAGGTAGGCTTGCACAGCAGAGTGTCCGAATGGATCAATTTGCCATCCAGCACGAGGAACTTTGTTAAATTGCTCCTTTATCACACGATGACCTAGAGTTGTTTGGTCAATCATGTCTATGTAATGGCACGTTGCTTCATCATGCATACACCAACCACCATTTCTGCAGATAGTACCAAAGATGTTTATCGTTCATGCAAATGCAATCAAAATTGAACCTCTCTCGCATGCACATTTCCTATATGAGCTGCTTGCTAACAGCTTACATGAATTCAAATTGTCCAGCATCTACAAGTTTCCTCACTACTTCTTGTGTTGCCACACTTTGTTCTACCCACCATCGGTGAAAAAAAGCCTATCATTCATGTTAAACTCTGTTAGTAAACAAAGATGTAAAAATAGTAATATCATGATATAGGAAACAATTACCAACTATGAATTAAAAGTTTAATTACGACATTCTTACAAATATTATTGCATATTTAACTCATGAATCACAAAAGTCAAAATTAATCAACATATATGTTCTAAATTTTTTTATCAACATATCTGAAATTTAATTAAGAACATCATGGTATCCTCATATATTAGTCAATTTTGAAAATCAAAAACCAAACCAAATTCCTCCGCCTTTAAATCCAACCCAAACGTCAAACCCTCAAAACCAATAATAATGCATATTTGACTCATTAATCACAAAAGTCAAAACTAATCAACATCCAAGTACGTTGCAAATTAGATATCAGACTTATCTGAAATTTAATTAAGAACGCCATGCTTATTGAATTGAACTATTGTAGTGATGCATCATTGTTATCCGCGTGCATCACTCTACTTCGGCCAAAAAAAAAAAAAAAACGAATTCGTTCACATTCAAATCCAACCAATCATCGAACTCTCATACACCCTTACAATTCAGAGCGCTTACCATCTCCACAAACACAAACTTCCTATTCGGATCACGCAGCAACGCTTCCACAACCGAGTCCAGAACATTCTCCACACACGCCCCCTGCACCATACAAATTCACTTCCATATAATCCAAAATCACATCCTCTAGATAAATTGCATAGAAAATTTGCGATTTGAATCAAGATTCGAACTCAGAGTCACTGCTCTGATACAATGCAAAAAATGTTGTGTGATTATGACCTGGATACTGTTATTTGATCCAACATAGTACTGATCAACAGTCTTCAACCATCCGACGTCGTCGTGGGTATGCGGAACCAAATGAACGTTCAGTTTGCCCTCCACAACGCTGGCTCCAGTGTTGTACTTCACGTAAGCGCCACCGACTGTTCCAATGGAACAAAGCAAAAGAGAAGCGCATAGGCATAGCAAAGCAGAAGCTAAACTCGCCAGCTTCGCCATTTTCCAAAGCAATTTGCCAATGTGTTGTTGGTGGTTTATTTGTAGAAGAATCCTCAAAGGCAGTGAAATTGAAGTCTGATGAATATGGACAAATGAGGCCTCAGTTTCTACAAGACAATTGGCCGGCCGCCGGCCTAGAGATAGGATTGGGGTTTTTTAAAGGCAGGCTACCGACCGTATGTAGAGGTTTTTGGCTTGGGCTCCATTGCTGAGTTTGGCAAAGAGACAGTGAAATGCAATGTGGAAATTCTGTGAGTGTTTCAAAGCTGTTAAAAAAAGTTTAAACAAGCTGGTGATTCGGTAAGGTCGTGTTTAGAGTAAGGACGAGTTGATGACCGTAGGATGCGACATTTGCAAGTAATCTGGGATTAGCCTGACTGTTCAGTGAATCAGTGTTATCCTGAAGTGTCTCCAGATTTTCTTAGATAAATTTCACCGTCAAATTTTTAAATGCAAATTATCCGAGATACATCATTGGGGGTTAATAATTTCCAATCCAATATTATAGTGAAAGAAAATGCTTGAGTACTAACTGATTTGACAATTCATAATTAAAGAAATAATTAAGAGGAATTGATAAATCTAATTTTTAGCTTAATTATATCATTAATTATGGATTATATATTAATTTGTAAATAATTTTATATTAAAAGTTTTTATTTTCCTAGCACTTTCCTTATAATGAAATGCAGGGTCAATCCGAGCTCCCTTTTTGTCTCTTAGAATGGCCTTACCAACATTTATAGTTGTATGATAGGCATATTTGAGGAGAAAATTAAATTAAATTCTTATGCTTTTATATTTTTTTAACTTAGTTTTTAGGTTTTTAATTTCAATGGTGGCTTCCAAATCCAAAAATGGTGACTTAAGTTTTTTGGTTTCAAATATAATTCTTTATTAACTTACTGTCTAATTAATTATCGATATATTATGCTAGACTAATCAATTAATATCATGTGAAACACCATGTGATTTAAGAATAATTATTAAAAATTTAAGAATGTATCAACAATTTTCGTTAAGAAAATCTAGGTGACACCGGTCATGAAGGGACTTTTGGGGGATTAATGGGATCGGTGGATTTAGCCATTTGGGTTAATAGTATATGTGATTTTTTTTTAAAAAAATTTATATAAGCAAATAGTATATGTGATTGTATGTCAATGGATGGTCAAAGCGTCTAGGGTGCATGAATGCATTTGGAGTGAAAATGCACTTGATTATGGAGACTGAACGGCCAAAACAGAATTGGGCAAAGCATTCTGACAAAAAAAAAATAATAACGGCAAAGCATTGTTTGGACGCTGATAAAGACAACTTAGTTTATTAATTTTTTTTTTTGTCTTTTTTTGTCTTTTTTTGTCTCTTTTAAAAATAAAAACATTAACAAACCAATCAAACACAAAACTTTTTTAAAAAAACACAAAAAAAAAAACAAAAAACACCATCAAAACATATTAAAAAAATGGTGCCCATAAAGCATTGTTATGTTATGAAGATGAGCTATTTTGCTGTCAAATTCTTTTTTTTTTTTTGCATTTAATGATTACATAATGTCACATAATGTATATATTATAATATTTTTTAAACATTGTTAAATAACTTAGCAGTATGTATACAATTAAATATAATAAAATAAAATTTTGACCATAAAATAATTTATGAAATGAATAGATCCTTATCCCTTTCAAAGAGAAATAGAATTCATGTATAAAATGTAAATAAATGCTAGATGTCCATCTTTTTTTGTCCATCCACTTCGTTTGGCTTTTTTCTTTTTTTTGCCTATTGTATTTAAGGCTAAAAAAAAAGAAAAAAAAAAAAAAAAAGACACCTCTAGCTTTTCTCTTAAATGTATACAGCTTCATTTATTTGACTAGGTCTTCTTTGGAATTTGGAATAGGAATTCACGTGGGTTCTAACCTTCTCTTTGAGGTCTCATAATCGACACCATTTAGTTTATCAGAAAATTCTATCATGGACCAAAATTCAGAAGGAGTTGGTGAATCACTAAAATCTTAGGTTATTTAAGTATAATAGAGATCCTAAAACAGGCCTTAAGACCCACCTATACAAATTAAACTACAAATACCTGCAATCGCCCACAAAGGATATGAAATCATTATGGATTGAAAATATGTTTCTTAATTATTTTTTTAATATTGATCTTCATCCATATTGTGACCTTTTCGGGGTTTCAAATAACCATTAAGAGTACTCCACTAAGGAATAGTTATGTCTCACTTTCCTAGCAATTTTTTTTTCAAATCAAATTTTTTACCCAAAAAAAAATAAAAGTCAATTTTATAGAAAAGGACTAAATTTTATGATAGAAGCTATGTGCTATTTTCATGTCCCTTCAAAAAAGTTGTCAATAAAACCTCTATTATTAATTTATTAGTGGGGGTTTGTATGAGGTGGCCCCCCAACACTTTAATGTCTTGCCTCCCTTCAAGATCACATGCCATTTCAACCCTGATATTTTATATTGAGCATTGAGGATAAAATCTTTTTTTATCAATGTTCTCTGTCTATTGCATTTGTTTATCTTTGTTAATACAACAGTGTGAATGATTGATGGTTTTGATATTTTTTTAACTCTTCTCATTCTTCTTGTGTTATTTTGTCTAGCATCTCTCATTTTGAAAAATTTACAGTAAGTTTTGAAGACATCATGAGGTTTAAATGGTGTTTTTTTTTTTTTTCAATTTTTCTTTGTTTCTTATTGATTTTATGAAAAATATTTGATTATTTTGAACTAAATTTTCAATTCTTTCTATCTATTCTTGAATAATCTTAAGATAGTGATTTGAATAGTTATTTTGCATGAGTCTTAAGTTTACCCAACATAAATGAGTATACAAAATGACCATGCCTTAAAGAGATTCTTCATTAAAAAATAAAAAATAAAAAAACTTTTTTGATGGTATAGTCGTCTAAAAGACCTTGCTATTTGCTAATGACAGAAAACCTTATAGTTTTCTGTTCTTTTTTTTCTTTTTCACAATGCAATACTCATTCTCGTGAGCGTCTCTCTAAATATTTAAGAATTCAATGTGAATAAATAGATGTTACCTCTATAAAATGTGATCCGAAAATACATTTGAAAATTTGGAAATTTTATCTCTGCTTTTATTTTATATGTATATATGTATCTATTTATTCATGTAGGTTGCCCCGCTGGCCAGCTCGAAAAAAAAAAATCATGGAAGTACCCCTGGTGGCATGTGTGTGGCCCATGCTGATTTAATGTTATTTATTATATCTAAGAGCTATATTATAAATAAATCAACCAAGAGGTCCAAAAAAAAAAAAAATTGCATAAAGTTGTGGATAACATATAAAAATATTCTATTTGCCTTTTTTTCACTTTCACTTATATCCTATTTGCATTATTTTAGTTATTTTTTTGGAGTTTAATGTAAATTTTGAGTTATGACATGATTTGTTGTCTTGTATAAGTTTAATGTAAATTTATAGTTATTGGTAAATTTGAAAAAATTTTCACCAAAACTTTGTCCTATTGATTGTCTGACAAGGAGAAAATTAGCCGTGTTCGACAAATTAGATTTGTCGTTTCCCTTTGTATTCTAAGCAAGTTTTGATCGTTTCACTGGGTGAAGAGAATCATGCACATTTTGAACAAAATCAACTTTCTTGTGCCATTTGTCTTGTCTGTCATAATTGACTAGTATTTTTTTTATTTTTACTATTTTTGTTTTATTCGTAATTGAGTTTTTTTTTTTTTTAATTCAAGAAGGGGAGGGAGAATTAGACGGACAGGTCTTATTGCTATGAATCGAATCGGAAGGACAACAAATCAGTACATAGTTACTTACATTTATATACTAGTACCCTGCCTATCATCACTCATATCCTCAAACCCCCCCCACAACTCTTGCAAACGGCCCCATCCTGTAATTCTCACCACAAAACCACGCCCCCACTACCCCCTATCACCTCCTTGGCATACTTATAAATTTTACAGACTTTCCCTTTCGAGAAGGAAGAAAGCCGAAGGTGAATGTCAAATATAATGTCAGATATTCATAATTGAGTATTTAACTGTGTTTGTCAATTCCTTTGAAATGTACTTAGTCAATGTTCCTATTACCATGCTTCTTTTCCTCATATTCTCACTGTTCTCTATTTCTTGTAGGGGTCAGTGAATTCTTTTTATTTTTATACTGTTAGATTAAATAAATAATTTATCTTTAGGTATTTCAAATAATTATGAAACATATTTTATATTTGAAAGTATTATGAGATTTTAATGAAAAGATTTACATCTTTTTATGTTAATCCCAAATTTTAGAGGAAAAACCAAACTTTTGAACTATTCGGATAAAAGTTTGGCTCACATTGACTAGATCGAGAGCACAATACATTATAATTCCATACAAAAATTTGAGAGCCTTGGCAAAAGGATCTCGAGAACCTCGATCAATCGAGGCACTCGCTTTTAGTCTTTGTCAACCAGGATAGTTGTTTTAGGTGCAAAGTTGGTAATTGAAAATCTATTCATTTTTTAGCTGTTGGAATGGATTAATATGTTATTTAAAATGTCCATCAAGTTGGATTTATGAATACAATTAACGATCATTGAATCAAATAATTTTGGACCGTTAGATGTGTCTAACATCACTATAAATATAACCATTTGCTCTTTCAAAAAAAAAAAAAAAAAAAACTAGTTTACATGTACTAGAAGAATGCTAAAAAGGATATGAAGTAAATGCACAAATATTACTCAATAATTATTCTCGAACGAGAAAAAGATAATAATAATTCACTTCAATTTTTTTTTTTTAAAAAAAAGATAATAATTATTATTCTTCTAGGAGTGTTGTTTAGAGAATTATAATTTTTATTGCAAATTTTTTACAAACTGACGTGACATATTATTTGATACTTATCACATTAATTACTAAAATGTTAATTGTCATATGACATTTATTTTCATAAATTATAGACTATCACATGAATTTATAAACATTATAATAAAAATTGAAGTACCTAATTATTTTCTTTCTTCAAATCTTTTGGTTTAAAAATGATTTTTTTTTTCTTAGAGGTTTAAAAATGATTTAACTTTGAATATTACGTGCTTTATTTTTATTTATTTATTGTTTTTGGAGGTGTCTCACAATTTCGTTTTTGTGGGTGGAGAATTAATGACATTGGAAAATGACAACTACCAAATGAAGAAAAAAAAAAAAAAAAAAAACCAATGAATAACAATTAATGGTTATTGGTTGGAATAAAGAACTGAATTAATTTACGCCACTGCCCTACATGATGCCGATAAAAGGAAACTGAGGCATGTCTCTATCATAGTACTCAAATTTGACTCGATCATGGTTGATCGGTACAGAGGATCTCAATTTTTAATTAAATGGGTCAAATTTTTTAATTATAATTTATTAATTTCATGTTGAGTTCATGTCAGATTCGCGAATCATGAAAAAAATTATCAGTCCTAATATATGTTGAAAGATATATAAATTTTTAAAAGGAAAATATGATTAGGACTTCAAAACTCGATCGCAACAATAATATCTTTAAAAAATATTTTGTCTTTCTTTTAAAGTGCTAAAGGAATTTAACAAAACTGTTCCTAAGATACAATGAAATCTAAATGCTATTATATCCTAGCACTTTTTAGAATAACAAAAAACACTCTTATGAAAAGAATCTCAAACAACATTTTTGTAGGAGAATAGAGATAAGTTAATGTGTTGTGCTATATGAATGGAATAATGCTTGTGCGTCTACTACATGTCTTTTTTAGCGTTTTTTTGATACATGTGGACTAATTTTTTTATTTTTTTTAAAGAGCAAGTGAGCCTTAACTTTTGTTTAAAAAGTAAAAAATTTAAATCATATATATGAAAAAGACTCTAAAAAAAACAAGAAGTAAATGCACAAATATTACTTATAATTATTAATATATCTTGTATCGATATCAATTTTAACAGGTGATGCATTTCACTTTTGAAAATTTTGCTCCAATAAAGCTTCATGAATTAGAATAATATCAAATCTCTAATCATCTCAAATCCAGACGATAAAATAAACCCCATTAATGAATTTACAGTAAAAAAATCATTATACTTTCAATATCCGGACAAAATTTGTTCCCCGACAAAATAAATTTGAGTCGTAGAAAAATTTTATATCCGTCTTCTCGTCAACGAATTTTCCTGTAATGAATTTTAGTTTCGGGTTTATGCGTCTCTTCCCGGCGTTTTTTATTGCTTTTGAAATCACGTGGCCCACCGCAACAGCCTTCGCCACCGGGACCAGGAAACGAAAACAGGTTTCTATAAATTCAATAGAATTGTGGGCGCGAATTTGTGTGTCCATCCTATCAATCTGGCCCCCGACTAGGACGTGTGCTTATTAGAGGTAAGGTTGGTCATGGTATGAATGCACACACCCGAGGTTGGACGCAGATTTTAATGTTTGCATTTTGCTAGATCACACCAAATCCCATATTTTTAAACAAATTTGTCGAAAATCCGTTAAAAAAAAATGGCAATTTAAAAATATGAAAAAATTAACGTTACATTTTCACACAACAATTATGGGTGGCGCGTTTTAAAAAAAGAAAAGGCTTGTGTATTTTCTAGAGGTCTTTTTAGGGGTCCTTCTAAAAATTTTTTAAAATTTTTATAATCAAATTAGGGCCCACCTTAGATTAAAAAAATTTAAAAAAATTTTAGAAGAACTCATAGAAGGACCTCTAGAAGGTGTTCTAACAAATCCCTTTAAAAAATGCACAATCTTAAAAGTAGTTTAAGGCATTAATTTTTTCAAACTACAGATTTTATCAAATGCGTGATTGTGTTTGTAAGAACCACGTTTTGATCATATGTGTTTTTGAATTTTTTTTTTCTTTCAAATTGTATATTTTGAAACCACTTAATCAAGTGGACATTCCCTTTCCCGTTTTCCTACTTTGCTTTTCTTTTCTTTTTAGTGGACATGAATCTACTCCTTTGTTGGGCGTCAACTGTGATTCAACACGCTTAGAATCATTAGCATTTCGCTGGCCCTTATCAATCGAATGCAACCTGGTCTTGTATTCCTTTTGTGGCAGCCAAGCAAGATGTAAACAACCATCGAGCTTCCAACCTTGATTTTCACCCAGCTGGAGTTGGGTATGCTGCGGATTTTGAACATAAAGCATGCTGGGTCTAAATTTTGTGATTAGCTGAAGGACCTTATTGATTTCTAGAATCACACGGAGCTAGCTTTACACCTTGATCAAATGGAAGAACGTGGTGACGATGGATGTCGGAATGTTCGTTAATGTGTTTTGAATTTTTTTTTATTTATTTAAAAAAGATGTTTTAATCCAACATAAATTTTAAGTTGTTCATTAATATTTTTGTTTTGAAAACAAAAAACAAACTACACAATTTTCAACAAATATATAAATTTCTTATGATTAAATTGCTCTTTGTTTGTAGTAGTAATTATTGAAGGTTTGCTACAAAGTAACTAAAGTTTAGGTGAGTAATCTTAACTCCTCTCAAATTCACAAGGGATGGCAATAGGTCACCCTATGGGTAGGCGGAGAAGATACGAGTTATGCTATTTAATAGACCTTTATATGATTACTATACAACTTGATAATGTAGACATGAAAATCAGGATTAAGATCAATACTCGTAATATAATATATATAGCAATGACTGGTTTTCATTACCGGTTTTCATTACCCATCATCCTATAGTAGTCATATAACAATCTCTTAAATAGCATTACTCAAACACAAATACTCAATACTATTTTCATTTTTATATCACATCAGAACACTTTTTCAAAAAAAAAAAACCCTCAAAAAAAGGCATTAACAAACGGTGCCCAGAGCCCTATCATTGCTTGTTTATAAAATTGAAGGAAAACCTAATATCGATGTGCACATAATTTGTACTCGTGTTTATACATAATATCCTTTTCATCATTTGGAATAAAAGAAAGGATAGAGAAAAACGATGTCAGGCCTGTTTTCACATTCCAGGACTATCTAGGTGCAAAATCACCAAGAATAAACTAATAACCCAGAGACAGGCTCAATTTGAAGCAACAAAATATTAATATTGAAACATTGCAGAAATACATTTCAATGTTGCACATTCTAAAGCCCTCTCAAGACTTACAACCATCAATATGCACCATGATGATGATCACTTGTGGCGCAACAGTAGAGAGCTTTTGACCTGCAAGAGGAATATTGATCCATATGTTACTCAAGAAGCTAGAAGATCCCAATCACTGGTTGAGTGACAAGCTTTAAAAAAGCAGCCATCAATCTAGAATCATCTTGCAAGTTTGAACAAGCAAGCGGGCAACACATCACGAACTGCGCAAATTCAAGAAATATAAATCCCATGGATTTCACCCAGGAAAAAGAAAAAGTACCTCACATGGAAAATCAACTCCAGAGAATCATTGCTTCTCCTCTTCCTCCTTTGGTTCCTTGTCATCGTTCTTCTGCTGGGGCCAAAACCATTGATAATATAATCAGAAACTATTAGGATCAGAAAAAGCTTGACAGATCAGAACACTACATCATAACAAAAATAAACAAATAAATAAATTAAGGAAAATAAAATAGAAGTCTTTTAAGAACCAGTCCACGGTCAATAACCCGCTAACAGACCCATCACAACCTCTGTTACCAGATACAAACATAGCACTCAACGCCTTACCCCACTAAAAAAGGAACTCCAACTTAAGTGAAAAGCATGACCTAACTCATCTCCTGTGTTTCCAGAGGAACCTCTTCCAGGAGCTTTTATGCATTTGATTAACCATAGTCCAAAACTAACAGTGTGAGGGAACATGATAAGACAACTACATAACAATTTAATCCAGATAGCCAAGTTGACAATCTCCAAGCCATCTCTTCACGCAGCTAAATATTAAAAGGACGAAAACCCAGAAACACTAAGCCAGATGCCATGAAGAGATGCATACGATAATGACTAACTTACCTGATGAAACGTGGAACTATGCTTATTGACTAAGAGCTTACAAAGGAAAGAAGATGAGTGGATGCAGGAAGATCATATCCCATCCTACGGTATCCCTTAAAAGAAAGACAATAAAAAGGCCAGGATGACGAAGGGTTGAGGCTGAAAGACATGGTGTCGAAGAAGATATAAAATATGAAGTCATAACTTTGTGTACTGGCCCCAAATAGTTGGAATATCCACCTTCAAGCTATGTACTGATCCTATAGTTGGATTAAGGCTTTGAGTAGACGATCAGAAAAGTAACTACCATATATGAGTTAATTACATTGCTGCCTCCACAATTAAAACTATATATATCAGAGGCAGAGGTGATAAGGTGAAAATAAGTGAAAGAACTTAATCTGGTTGGACACAACTTACACAATGCCAGTATCACACGCTGCCTTCTAGGCATTTCACTATATTATGAGAACATATCACATGTAATACAGTGGGGGAGGAAAACAAATAAATAGAGCATATGATTGGTTGTCAAATCCCACTAATCACACCCAAGAACTTTTTTTTTTATATAAGTAAATTATCATTAAAAGCGCAAAGCGCAGCCTTGGTACACAAGAAGTGTACAAGGGTTACGTAAAAACTTACTTATATAGACAACAAAGCATTAAATGCTCTAAATAATGCCAGTTTCAATAATGCCAATTTCTAGTGATCAAAAAAGGCACTATTCCGAATAATTGCAGTATATCAGGGACCAAATGATTGATTAAGGAATCAGCATATTGATAGTCAGTTGCACAACACCAACAACATAATCTCAACAAAATTGCTTCAGCTAGAATAATAAGGTTAGTACATCACATCAAAATAAACATACTCTTTTTTTTTCTAGGGGGGGTGTTTAAATCTGTCCCAGCCCAGTAAAACTCAGCATATGCTGCTTGTGAATAACTTTGATCCAATTTACTAATTATCCGACAAATAAGCTTGATGAACTCACCTCAGTCTGGCTTTGCATCGAAGCAAGCAAATCTTTAACTGATGGGTCATTTGGATCAACCCCTGGAAGCTGCAGATTGAAAATTCAAGGAAATCATTTTATGCCTCATTTCCCAGGAGAGGAAAGAAAGGAAGAAATGAAATGATAAGTGCAAGCTGTGACAAACATACCGATGCAAGGATAGAAGACACAAAAGACTGGTCAGCCAACAACTTGCTCATATCTGACTGGCTTGACGAGTCCTTTGTACTGTCCTGTACAGACAATTGAAGAGCTGCAACAACCAAATGACAGAATTTTTTTTGTTGATAAATAAAAATAATCAAAAAAAAAAAAATCTGCATAGAATTAAACCCACATATACAGATGAAGAATAATAATTTGGACATTGGTGAGTGTCACACTCACACACACATAGATGTTCAGTATTATGCTTCTAGAAAACAGAATTTTTTTTTGGTGGTCTTGAATGACTACTATTAACTGGTTTGGGGACAATCAAAAAGAGATTGGAGTTATGCACATCGTCAGCACTTCATGTGAAATAAATGAAACAACCAACAAAGTACAAAAGATACTGTCATATGCCAATATACAGTTTCTGAGATAGCTCATTATTTTTGAAAATATAACTAATGCGCAGTTGTTAAGCATTACCAAAGAAGCTCACGCATGAATAAGGACTCACCTAGTGCCAGCTCTGGATCATCTGTAGGTGCATCTGACATATCCGCGTCTCGCATTTCATGGCTAGGAGCAGGGTCATCCATCGACATTGCAAGGGCCTGCTGTAGCAGAGCATTCTCATCATCCTGTTGCAAATACAAGGTGAGATTATGAATGATAGATAGGTGGTCAATGGATAGCAAACAACAAAAAAGATAAGAAAAACTTAAGAACCAACTGTAGGAGATAGCAATTAGGAACAAATGTTTTTTTTTTTTTCAATCGATTTTATACTACAGATAATATTATTAAGACAAGAACATTCACTGTGTCATAGAAAAGCAAGAAATAAGAAAAACTTTATTTTATTTAATGAGCAAGAAGCCGTAAAATAATTGGTCAGCAACCCAGTTACCTAAAGTGGTTTGCTTTCTAGAGCACATGCTTATAGACATATGCATGGTCAATGCATGTATAACACCAACACATTTTATGCATGGAAAATGTCCAATTAGTACAGCAGCATTTAGGGGCATCCCAAGTGACCCCAACCTAAAAGGACATGGGTTCATAATCGCTATTACTAATCCTTTGCGTAGTTTGGCATTTCTAACCATCCACTCGTTTTTCCTAAACCCTCCTCTTTATAACTTATACAATAATGTTGTATTAAAAGTAATGAAATTGCAGATGAAGCCAATATAATAATGTTGAGATATGTTTTAATAAATAAGTGTTCAACACAACATGTCAAAAGGAGTGAACATGAGAGGTTGAAAGCAAAAGACACCGACCGTTAAATCAGTTGTCTTATTGTCAGCTTCAGAAGTTGCACCATTAGCACGCTCAGTCATCGTCGCTTCCTGTGTGCCAGATGGCTGCCCCTCTCCTTTTTCCTGTTTAGCAGCTTCCTCTGCAGCCTTTTTAGCAGCCGCTTCTTGTCTTGCCCTCTCTTCTTCCATCGAAACTCTCAGAGCAAGGGCCAGTTCAGGGTCCAGGTTGGGATCAACACCAAAGTCAAAACCAGAGAGACCACCAGCTGCAGCTGCAGCTGCTGCTGCTGCAAAACCACTTCCACCTTCCCCATCCCCAGTGAAGATGGGTGTACTGCCATGGGAGAAAGGAAATGTATAGCTTACATTATATAGATTTTGTAAAATCCAAACTTTAATCTGTATTACAGGGAATAAATCATAGTTACAAACCTTATAAGTACATCAGAAAGAGCACTAGGGCCAGATGGAACATGAACAATGTGGCTAGTGTCATTATTGTTCACAGCAGCAAGAAGTGCTTCCAGCTTCTCTGTCTTCCCCTCATCTTCTTCACCAAAATTGACAATATCAAGTGCTACACTGTTCTTTTTTAACTTTTTTCCAATCATCTCCAGTAACTTTTTTTCATGTTTGATAGGACTGAAAGCACATGATCCAAGCGATGAAAATGTAAGAACTGGAAAAATAAAATGAAAAGACATAATAAGGCATAACTGTAAGCACCTTCCAGCAAAGACAATAATCCTTTGTTGCTGCTTTTTATTTTGGCGATGCTTGAGGGCCAACTGCGCCACCTGGATGCCAGCAGCCAGGTTCATCTCACCCCCGATTTCTAGACCTACATTGAGAGAAAAAATAGGAAACTCAAACACATTTTATAGATATTTACAAAGTACACTCACATCTTAGTGAGATTAATGTTTGCAACCATGGATAGAGGCAGCAACACCAGATCTAATTATCCTAACATAGCAATTGAACAAGTTCCAAACTTCAAAAATAGAAAGATTGAAATAAACAAGTGATCAAAGAAACACTAACCGTGCATGCAAGCCAGAATCTTGCCAAGATCACTGGTGGGAGTGACCAAAACACGAACCCCTTTTCCTGCCATTGTGAGAACTCCTACTGTATTCTCCGGATTAGACTGTAAACATAACCATCACATCCATTCAAAACTTTGAATCATAAACAAACATATGCCCCAAAGCACATGCAAAATTCAAACACAAAAACCTTTCTTTTTGGTATACAGGACCTATCCAGAACACGAGCATAAACAATTCGCAAACACAGGGATTTGAACCACTCGGCCAAGACAATTATCAGAGTAGTAACTTTTCGCCAAAATCAACTACCTCTAGAATGCAACTCTAATCCAAACCCATAAGCAATAACTGCTAAACACCGATTTCAATAGGTGAAAACCGCAGAAAAAACAATAAAAAGTGAGATTTCCTTGAAGTTCTCAGTAACCAAACATAGAATATGGGGGGAACCAATGATGAGAAAGACGAAGAAGAATCCAAAAAAAAAACCTGTGTTTTAGCTCCGCAAATCAGATTGACAGCGTCAGATTGAGCTTGAAATCTCGACGGCGCGTAATCGCCGTTCCGCATCCACTCGGAGTTGTCGATACAGATCATCGTCGCCTGTCAAGAAAAAATCAAATCCGAAAAACACATCAATTACCGATAACAAAAACCCTAATTTGTGAGAAACTAAGACCAAGTTTTAAGAAATTCTCCGAATTGCAGTATCCTAAAGCGGAGGGATTGATGTTCAAATTAGGGTTTGGGAAATTTTTTTAAAAAAAAAAAAAAGAACAAAAAGTTGGGGATTATTACCTCGAGCACCATGTTTCCGAGATTTGATAGAGAAATGAAAGATCCACAGAGAGACTGCGAGAGAGAGAGATTGCAGAGTGCTTTCTGTGAAAATGAGATTGGAGAGAACTGGGCTTTACTTGCAGAGGAGGGTTGCTCATATATATAGATGACCGATGAAAATTGCAAAGAACGAAGACATAAACGTTGTCGTTTTTATGGTGTCGTTTAAAGTGGGAATTCCTTCTCACATAAACATTTATAAATATCTCTCTTTGGGCTAACAAATTGGACTTCATACTTCATCGATCGCCATATTAAACAAGATTACTTATTGTAAATGCAATTCACTACATTGTAATCTAATTATGTTGATTAAAACATCAACCAACAATGAATTGTAAAATTATAATTTAGGTTGTGTTTGTTTTAGCAACAAAAATTTCTTCTTCTTTTTTTCTTTTTTCCTTTTTTCTTTTTTCCTTTTTTAATGTTTGGTGCTGACAAAAAATACCGACAAATAAAAAATGATTTTGAAGTCGACAACAAACTTATTGCTTAAAAAAGAAAATTACTTAACAAATTATTTCTCTTTTCACCATCTCATATTTCATTTAACTAGAGAATTAGGAATATAGGCAATAGCGATAGTGGCGGAAGCGGTTATTGCCTATAACTAATAATCACACCGTTTTAAGCGGTGGATATTACCTCTACAGCTTTAAATAAATAACACTAAGAAAATCTCTCCCAAATGGTTTATTCTTTTTATATGTCTACTTAAAAAATATGGAATGTTTTTTTCCAAAACATGGCCATCTTGATATATTTTAAAGCTTCTGACAATAAATTTAAGTAATAATTATTGGACATTGGCTAACTTTCGTTAAAGATAATACACCAATATTTATGTGTTTGTGTATATATATTTTTTAAATGGCCATGTACTATAATTAGAGCCTCAAGTTTTTTTTTGTGGGAAGGAGCCTTTTAATCGTTTTCTAACAAACTGGTTTTTTTTTTTTCTTGCTACTACTATTTGGGGCTTCTGACATGATTTATTTTGTGGATTATGGTAATGACTACATGAACACTACCATGACATACAGAAAAATGATACATATTATTTTTCTACTCATTTTTTATCCATCTATTTTCATTGACTTTTAAGATTCATTATTGAATTTATGTGAGTCACATGTGGGTCTACCAATTTAATGATAAATTTACAAATTGGATGAAAGATAATGGATAAAAAATAAGTAGAAAAATAATGTGTAGTATTACTCTTTTGTATAACATGAGCTAATTCAGATTATTGCAAAAGGTGCAACATTTGGACGTTTTTCTATGAGCATGTCAAAAGGCCTGTGCAAGTAGCATATATAGGCCCTGTTTGTTAAAACCATTTCACCCCAATACCATATTCTCAAAATTTTTGCACTCATTGAAACGCGTGAAACTGTACGTTTTTGCCAGAATTTTAAAGTCTTGATATTTTTCTTCCAATAATGCCTCCAAAGTTTATTTTAAAAACAAAACCGAATACATACACAAATCTTGGGGCATTTTAGACCGATTTTTTTTTTCCAACAAAATTGCAAACTTCTTTAGCCTTTTGTCAAATCATGTCTACTGTGCACCTTTTTAAAAAATTCTCTTACGAGTATGAAGTTAACAAACGGAGCCATAGTCTCTCAAGCTTTCTCACAGTAAAATTGGTTTTGAAATAAACATAGGTAGATCGGAAACCTAGGGCTTATTTGGAATTATGTTGAAAATAAAGCTTTAAAAAAAAAAAGGAAAAGTTTCATTTTTAAGTTTTTTTTTTTAAAAAAAAGTACATTTTAGCCATTTTTAAAGATTTTTTTTTTTTTAAAAAAAAAAAAGTCAATCATGGGAACCTTTTATTTTGGAGGAGAAGGTAAGGAAAGCGGCTTTATTATGTACAGAACTATTTTTTTCAAAAAGCTTATTCTTGGGCTTTACTTTCCCCCAACCCTTTTTCTTTTCTTTTTACTTCAGAACGGTGGCTATTTGTACTCCAATTTAAACATTAATAAATCAGTTGTGTATCTCCTGTAGCCATTTTTCCTATTAATTAGAAGAAAAAAAATCCAGTTGTGTTAACTTTGATGTACTTTGTTTAACTTTTTAATATTTTTATAACGCAAATTTATGTAAAATCGTTTGTCAGCTTATTTGCCATCCATAGTAGGCTTTGATCTTACAGAGAATACCTATTGTGTACTCCACCGAAACCACTTCACCTTTTCTATCATTAAACAATCATAGCGGAACCCCTTGTTTTTTTTTTTTTTTTTGGATTTAGCTTAGGTGTGGAGATCTTTCATAGTTTTTTAATCTAAATAAAATTAAAAAAACTCACAAAAAGATACAGAATGAGGAAAGAGAATGTGGAGATATTGAGAAGGGTTGAACGGAAATCCACTTAAATAGGGATTTAAGAGATTTAAGAAAATAAAGTTATAACTCTAAACTCATCTTCTCACAATCATCAAAGCTTTGAGCATTCATTTAACCCTAATTGCACCACATTAAACAAGACGGGATAACATTTCACACAATATTAAAATTATTCCGACAAAACCTTTCTTACCAACACACCAAGAGCTCCTCCACCCTTTTGCACATAATACACTCTACTCCAAACATTTGAAAAATCAAATTCCAGAACTTTTTCGTAATATCACAGTGAAGATGATCAGGAGTTTAACTACAATATTTGCACATAAAACATCAATCCATCACTATGATGTGATGGTTGGGGACCAGTCATTTTTTCAAAAATATGATGTCTAGGTGAAGAAAGTCACCCTCAAAGGAGACTTAGACCTCACGATGCTCTTTCAAGAAAAAGAAGAATCAACCATGGGAATGATAACTTTGTAAAACGTTTTGACCTCAAACGATCATCCTTATCCATTGCAATGTAAAACAACTCCGAAAAAGGATTCTTTCATAGAATGATTCTCACATCAAACTTCATGTCAAAACCTGATCTACGCGCCATCAACCACCTCAATGGGAACAAAACTTCATGTCAAAACCCATCCTAATATGTTTTCAAAAACTCACTTCAAATGGCTTGGTAACAACATTAGAGCACTAACCACCTACCACCTACCACCTACCACATAACCATATCTTTTTGTTCACTACCTGTCACCAAAAAGCCTCTCTCCCCAACATACCTCTATAACCACAAAAAGCCCCTGATTGAGAGTGAGCAAACTCCTAATTCCCAAACCTCCAAGTTGAAAGGGAGTTCAAACCTTCTTCCACTGATCTTGTTATCGCTTTCGTTGTTGGTTCTCCCAGATCTGCATAGATATCTGAAGGCAGTGCCTATGTTGTGAAATATTTTCCTTCACGTATGGGGATCTGACACATGGTCCTTCACAACTATTTTCCCAATCAAAGTTTAAGGACACCCCATTGATCTCTGCAAGCCTAGAATCTTAAAGATTTGGGCATTTTTGGTTGTACCAGTCTCAAAGATTTTACTAGCAAAACCAATAAAACCAGTTGCCCATTCGCCCCAATGAAGTTAAACCAAGCCAACTGTCACTATGAACTCTGGGAATTTAATTCTCTAGTACTGTCCATGCATATGTAGATCCACAAGCATATGGGCCTCTTGTCCCATGAACAATGCATTCAATATATCCAATAAATGAGAATGAAAAGTGCGACCCCAAAGGTGAAGGCAGGTAGGGTACCCCAAACCCTATCTGGAACTAGGGTTTTGGTACTTGTACTGCCTTTGGGACATGAAAATGATAAAAAATGTTGGTGTCAATGTCAAAGGTAACTATGTTTTTCAACCTTAGAGGTCAGCGTCTACCACTGTAAACTGCTCTTAGGGTTTAGAATCGCATAATCGATTGTTCATCTAAATTAGCATTTTTCATACCCCACTCCTCAACTATGTAGATCCAAAATAGCCTAGGTATTGGAAAACCAGAAAGAAAAAGCTAGATCTTCCAAGGATAACTACACATACCCCAGTGAATTTTTAACAGCAGACAGAAAATAAAAACTAAAGTGGAGATAGACTAGGCATCGGAGAAGGAGAAGATGCTGGTGGGATTAGAAAGCAGGAGAACAACAAACTGCTGCACTAGAGGAGAACAGCTTCTTTTTCATGAATGACTTCAATTGCAATTGCAGGTTGCCCAGTGAAGGATGTAGAGCTTGGCAAGTCTGTAGGATAAGTTTAACATCTCCATAAAAGCCAACAGCATAACTTCACTTTATTTCCTCTTCATTCTTTAACACACCAAGATATATGATAAAGCACATGTGTGAGCATGATCTGCACATTTCTAGCTGGTAGAAGCCATTGTAAAAAGATTCTATGAATGTCAGTTTATATTGTCATTTAATTCTTTTGTGAGACTGTGTCTATCATGGTTGATGGTGAAGTGGTAGAACACCCACCTATCTATTATTTATGCCCCCTAAAATGCTTGTGTAGGTTTCCAATGGGTTTGTTTTATTTATAGAGTTATGTTTCATATATGGCAGGTCTATGCTCTCACATGTCCATTCTAGATGGATTCTACACAAATCCAAGCAGAATCCAGATGCTTTAAAAGAATGAGGAAAATGAAATATCTGCAATGATTAAACAATAGTAAACGAAATGAAGGCATGCCACAGATTAAAAAAAAAAAAAAGTGATTATCTGTATGCTTGACTTCAGAATCTGAGATGCTAAAATATTGAATTTTCATCCACATTTGTTCCAAAATAGCAAGCAAAGGTAAAAACTTGGACGAAGTGGCAGATGCCACTTGCATTATTACAAGTGCAACAACATGAAAGACAAAAAATCCACTCCATACCCGGAAGGTTTGAGCATCAAAATACTAAAAACAGAAGAAAGCTTCAACCAAATAAAAGCTTTGCCTCCTCCATAACTCAGCTTTCTGGGGTGTCCGAGCGGGTAGCTGATAAGAAAAAGATAAAATATTTCATCAGAAAATCTGATAAATGAGATGAAGAGCACCCAAATACCCTTTTCCAGTTTCAAGATGTTGAACATATTACTCTATTTGAATTTTATTTTCTGATTATTTTTAAATTTACTCAGAAATCTAGCGCACATGGAAGACATGCTCCAAATTAACTGGCTAACAAACATCAGCAACAATCAGCGCAAACCCATCTAGTGAAAACACAAAATTTGGGCGTACTGGGGTAGATCTGATCAAAATGAGAGAATCGGATAAAGAAAGAAAGCGTAGATGTGAGGGGAGAGAAAGAGAAGGAACGTACTGGGCTTCTCGGGCTTGCCGTCGGCCCACTTGGAGATGGAGAAATGAACCTTCTCGCGGGTGAGGGCTTCGGTCTTGAAAGGCTCCTTGAGGCAATTCCTCACCAGATTCGCGCATATGTTCGAGTACGTTACGTACGTCATCCCCGCTGCTCTCCAAAACGGCGCCGCCGCCGACGACATTTCTCTCTTTACTCTTTCTCTCTCTCTCTCTTGAGGTTTTGGAACGAAGCTGAAGGGACGCGTTTGATGTCGCGGAGACGGAGTCGACCCAATTAACCTTATGTTTTACCTTGCACTTGATTGGGCTGACGTGGCCAAATGTTTGCCCGGCCTGAGAGAGCTTTTGGGCTGAACCGAGATTCGCGCGTATCTTAAGGAGACGTTATCCATGGGCAACTGCGATAATGACAAGGTCTAGTTGCATCCAAATCTGTTTATCTGATACTCAAATAATCCATAACAACTTACCAACAAAAAAAAAAAAAATCCATAACTAAATTTTAAGGATACAGTTTTTCTGTTCTTCGAATTGAATTGGAAGATTTTTTTTTTAAAATTTGGTCAATAAAATTGATACGCGTCTTTTGAACATATAAAAAAATATATATGTTTTTTTAATAGCATTAATAGAATTGTGACAAACTATATTAAAAAGAATATGTGTTCCTACTTCCTTATATGTTATTAAAAAAATATATGATTTTTTCAAACTATTAAAAAGTATGTGTTTCTTACATATTAAGGGATATATAACAATTTTATAAACTGAATTAAACCAAATTCTTCACCCAACACAATCGACGGCATTTCTCTCTCTTGAAACAACGCTTCTCTGTCTGATTGTAATATTCACCTTGTTCGAACGCTCTCCAACCGTACTTTGCTACCGAGCTTTTTGGGAGCACGCTTGAGCTTAAATTTTTCTTCAGTGGAACAATCTCGTTCAAACGAATGCTGATTGAGCTTTCCAACTGAACTTCTTGAGAGTTCTTCAATGTCAACTTTATTTGAACTAGGTGAGAATGAGCCTTGCAAACGAGCGTCTTGGGAGTTCTTCTTAAGTAACTTGTTAAGACCTACTATGAATGAGTGTTTCAATAATCTTTTCTTGATGTAGCTCATCCGAACCATTTGAAAACGAGCACTCCAAATGAGTGTCTTGGTTCTTCAATAAACAAATTTTTTTACAAAAAAGTTAGAAACTAGCCTATGTACTAAACTTAGCCTATCAAATCTTATACCAAATTGTTTTGAATACCAAATTAGCCCACATAAAACCTAACACTTTAGACTTTGTAGATTGCATGGTCTCCTCTCTATATAGTCTACTTCTTTTGCTGTATTATAACATCCCATGAAGTTAGTATAACGTTGAAAAGATGAATTGTTCACATTGAGTGAGTGGATTATAAAGGCATTTATGGATGTTAAGTTTCACATTAGTTTCTTATTAGGTGAGATTGAAATTTATAAGTAATTTTAAAAAAACTTCAATTGTAACTCAACAAGTTCTTTTAAAGTAATCATGCAAATGTGATGGTTAAGCAACTGCATGACATGAGTCTTGAGACCACACCCAGTTCATTTATTAGGCCATCCAATGCTCGACCATAGCATTTGGTATACAACAGAATTTCAGTCCATGAGACCACACCAGTTCGAAGGAGCTAGACCATTTTTATAGGCCATTTCTTTCTTTACCAGCCTTCCTTCTTTCCCCAAGTTTTTCTTCCATGTGGATGAATAAGACACTATATGAACCAATCTACTAAGAAGCTATATAGTAGTCAAGAGCAACTATTTGTTAGCAAGATGATATTACAATCTATCTGATGACTACAATGTTATGCAAGTGTTCATCTACTTAAAAACATTAAAAAGCTCAAGGAATGGAAAGGAGACGTGATTCATCTTTGATATCATCCTTATCATTATTATCATCAAAACCATCACCATCATCATCATCACTGTCATCTTGATTACCATCATCGCTGGCATAACTGTCATAGACAGGACCAGAAGAAAGCGCACTTTCTAACTTCTTACCACTAAGAGAGAGTTCATGTATTTGGTTTTTTGACATTGATGCTGGTTGACGTGAGAAAGATGAATGATGATCTCTTGAGGAGCTTTCTTCCATGCTCTCTGAGGCTAAATCATGAATTCCCCCATCTCATCCTCCAGAGAACCTGGGAATGAAGTTGCTGTTGCACTCAACAGTGCAACAGAGGAACCATGCCTGCTCTTTACTCTCCTCTGCCATCCAGTTAGTGATTTTCTTACATTTTCGGAAAGTAATGACTTTTTGAACCTCGAACCCATCTACAACCACATAAACAATAACGATGAGAGAGTGAGAGAGAGAGAGAGATGAAGAAGATGAAGAAAAGCCAGACCTGTGTAATGATAACATAGAGTGGGAATGTAATAAAGCTACACCAGAACTGAGTGATGATCCTGCAGTAAACAGTGCTAACAATATGAGTCCTATGGGTTATGTGAATGCTGGGAGAAAAAAGAGCAAATGGCTGTTGGCTCAAAAAAGAAGTAAAAATAATGATATATTACCCAAATGACAAACGGATCACAAGGAATCTATGGTTCTCCATGAAACAAGAAGGCTCCCTAATTTCCCACTGTAAAGAAAAATGAACAGTTATCATCATAAATAAGTCAGGCAGTTAGTTGTGTGACAATAGAGAAAACCATTCTTGTTATATATCACATCTTCCTTGTGAACCGACCCGACAAAGTCATGTTCTTAAACCCGAAAAAGGTGCTATTAAGATCATCATATTAGGTTAAGTTGAAATGATGCCAAAAAAATCGAATTGATGAACAAACTTATGAGTGCTACTTAATCGATGGAGGCCCACTTCCTGATCATATTTTTTAGGGAGATTAATACTTTGGAGAGTCTTCTAGTGAGACCATAATATAGCATGCTGGGACATCATTCAACCAAAAAGCTTGAGCCTATGGGTTTGAGTCCAACTATGTTATATTAATGACTCACATTTGTGATATCTTTTCAATGTAGGACCAAACCTTTTTACACTCACATGTGTATACTCAACAATCTTCTTCTTACAGGTGAGTTTATCACCATGTTGCTACA
Organism: Betula pendula; assembly: GCA_900184695.1. Classification (NCBI taxonomy): domain Eukaryota; kingdom Viridiplantae; phylum Streptophyta; class Magnoliopsida; order Fagales; family Betulaceae; genus Betula; species Betula pendula. Next base: position 487,214 of record FXXK01000023.1, on the reverse strand, counting down.
CTTCTCCTTGAATGGAAGCTTTGTCAATCTTCTCGGCCATCTATAGGATCACTTGTGTTCTCTGTGCGCTTGTTCGTACCATGCACACTATCCCTACTCTAATTGCGAAAGGTACCACTATCATCCACCATACCACGAACTACAATCAGCTCTGATACCACTTGTTGGGGAGATTAACACATTGATAAGTCTTTTAATGATAGTATATAGCATATAGGGATACTACTCAATCCAAAAGTTTAAGCCTTTGGATTTGAACCCAACTATGCTATATTAACTACACACACTTGCGATATCATTCCAATATGGGATTCAACCTTTTTACACTCACACATGTATATTCAACTTTTTTACTTACAACACACGAGTGCTATATTATGATAAAGGGAAAGTTAGTAGGGATTGGATTGTTAAGATCATCATATAAGGTTAAGTTGAAATGCTGCAAAAAAGGATCCAATTGATGAACAAACTTATGAATGCTACTTAACCAATGGAGGCCCACTTCCTGATCATATTCTGTACTTTTCACCTTTATAGTATTGAAGTGATCCACCTTAAATTAAAGGTTTTAGACTGTTAGCTTAGAACAACCACTATAACCAAATTCTTACCAGGGACCAAAGGAATGTTGCCATCTCGAATGCATTCTGCAAAATAAATTCATAAATAAGAATTCAATTCCACAATAATATTTCAGAAGCAAATACAGATGCTTTTGATTTACCAACCTGGAAGGATATTAGATGTATTAACCACAAAAGAAGCTTGGGCTTCCCAAACCAGAAGAGCTCATCCCTCAGTTTAAACTGATGGAATCCATCTAATGGACATTTATCCATGATTTCCACAGCCAACTTTACCACCACCCGATGCAGTTTAGTACCCATTAGCAGGATCAACTGACAAATAAGTCAACAAAGAAAGAAGCATAAAGGAATGAAGCATAAGTAGATAGTTACAGCCTGTTAAAAAGAACATGGAGAAGAAAAAAGGAGATTGATGATGGAGACTTACAATTGCTGGAAGGAAGGAAATCCAAAAGTAAATATTGCTTCCTGGATAGAAGTCACACAGTTCATGCTCAAATTATTTCCACGAATAATAACTACTTTAATATTATTTAAAGCTAAGGGTACTGTGAATGTCCCAAGGAAATTAGTTGTTAGTTGAAACATCCATTATTCTGAGCAGAGCCACTACAGTATATTACAGCTTTCATCACAAGCTTAATGGAAAGTTGCAGTAGCATCTTTTTGAAAGGCCTGAACTGATACTATACCAACATTGTGCCTATTTCATTTAATGCCATACTGCCAATGGTGAATTTGTACATCCAAATGCTTATGTGAACAATGATGGAACCGTTCAATTTTGATGAGACCAAACAAGCTCAAAAGAAATGCGTATTTATGCCTGTGCCATTCTATAAGATGTTTCCTGTAGCCTGTGGACATGGCAAACTAAATGCACTATTCTATGCAACTTAAATGGTTTTGCCTACATCAATACAGTTTAGGTGCCAGGACAGCTAAACTAAAATGTTAAAAATGGGGTGACTTTAGTTGCTTGAGACCTGTTCTATGTTCTATGGTTGTGAAGCATATCAAGATTCAAAGAAATTACCATGAAAATCTAGAAAAAGGCAACTAATTGCATATATCCAGAGAGGCATACTGCAAAAAGGAGCACAAAGAAGTAATCAGGTCAATTTGCAGAGATACAATAACAAAATTCGTACAACTTTGCTACCATTGCAATAATAAGGTTGCTGTCCAAAATTGCTTTGAATTTTGTACTTTGATCAAGTCAGTAATTTAAAATAATCAAAACAAAAATAAATTATTTGACTACCACTCAAATGAAGTTAATTTGGTAAGTACATTCATCAGTAAACATGCACCTTCAGAGTGGTGATTTTGCAGTGATTTTCTTATTTGGTGCATGTAATTGGTGTTTATATCTATATGTATCAGTTGGAAACTAAACGAAGTTTTAAATTCTTCCTAACAGGGCTACTTCTGTTTTTAAGAATTTGTAGAACACCTATGAACATTCATATACTTTGTGGCAGCAATAAAGTATATTGAATTATTCATTAGAATATTTAGGCAAGAAGGGTTTGCCAATGAACTTTGCATTGATTGTCTTAATCTCTTATTATAGTTTTCAATGCCACTTAATGTAAGACAACATCTCGGTTTAGATTCTTTGCCAAAAGTTGTGAACAGCTTGAATTCCCACCATGAAATCAAAGTATATATCCCCAATCATCCTACTTTCATCATATACATGCAAATCAAATTTACTTAACGCATTTCAAAGTTGTAAAGAATTCATCAATTAGTGTAGAGGACATAACACTTCACTTCATATTCACAAAAATGTCACTAAGCAGTCCCACCAAAGGAAGGGGTAGAGATTTCATAATATATATGCAAATCAAATTTACTTAACGCATTTCAAAGTTGTAAAGAATTCATCAATAAGTGTAGAGGACATAACACTTCACTTCATATTCACAAAAATGTCACTAAGCAGTCCCACCGAAGGAAGGGGTAAAGAACGAAACAAGAGGAAAATCTACGTGGCTAACTAGAGAAACTGTCTATGATATGAGTTCAGTTTATCTATCAATTGCATATACAAACATTTCCACGATTTAAGTAAACCTTATAATTGAGATCATGGCATGAGTAAAGTTGCAGAATTTAATATGTGGATTACTCCAAAAGAAACTCCAACTCTCAAAGCAGGGTTAAAGAACTCGTACTTAATTCCAACAATATCACGAAACTCTTCCTCCATGCTTCGAAGCATATAATTATGAAAATCATATGATAGAGGAAGTTGATGAGTCTACAAAGGAAGAAACAAAAAACAAAAACAACGAAGTCAGTGGAGCAAATTTGGTCTCATGACCTTCACTGCCACATTCTTTTTGCAATATATATACAAGCATAAAAGTATTGCATATTTAACAGATTTCCTTGATCAAAAGATATAGGTCAAACAATCCTTTTAGAGCGGAGAAAACATACAGTGATGAAGCCTAAACGCAAGGCCATGTAGTCAGCTCGATTTATAGAACTCCAGAACTGGCGGCTGAAGCAAAGCTGCAAAATTAGGAAATTTGAGTCAAAATCACTTGCGCAAATGCTGACCCATACAAGTGCCAAGAAAACCAAGAATAAAAAGAGAATCATTTGTCAAACTACATGCAATGAGAAATTATAAGCTTTTCTCTAATCATCTTAAAAATTGTTGAATATTAGCTATCTTCTTCATATACATACATGCACAAGTATGTATGAAGGAGGAGCTATAATGGTAAAAATTGAACAATTCTACAACTATAAACCCCCTATTTTCTCCTTTTGTCTTTATGGATGTTACTGCTGCTTCAGCAACATTAATTTGTATTTGTTGACAATCAGATTCCATGGAGCTGAAAATTGATTTTGAGTTTGTTTGGGATTGCGTTAAGGAGTTTAAAAAGTAGTTTTGGTACATAAAAAGCTATGCCAAACATTGGTCCCTTTGGTAAAAAACCTAAAAAGCACTTTTTAAAAAAACTTTTTTGCTTTAAAAAAGTCAAAAACTGCGTTTTGAAGAAAGCTTAAAAATGAGGATTTTTTAAAAAAGCTCTTTTAGGCTTTTTCTGTAGTGAAAAGTCCTATTTGCCAACGCAATCTCAAATAGACTGTTAAGCAACTGGGCAAAACCAGAGGAAGTGTATTGTTGTTGTGTCATTTGGTTGTTTCAGCTATGACCAAGTTGAATTGGTATTTATCTGTTCTGGAAATCTTAATAGTAAAAATCTGTTTCTCAACAAAGAAAATTAAACAAGATCACCATGTAGCGATTAAATTAGGCAAGGAGAAAGAAAGAGACAGACAGAGACAGAGAAGGACGTGAGAATACCAGCCAAACAAAAACTCTGTGCTGGCTCCATGGATGGGAAGTGCGGTGACTAATGAAAGTAGTTAGTCGCCTCATTCTTATATTGTCTGGCGTAGCTTGTGGAGTGTCTAAAATTCAAGAAAAATTAATATCATGGGGGCAAAAGACTAATCTATGCAAGGCATCCACAGTAGCATCCAGCTAAAAATTGATGGTCAATTAAGGTCATTATAGGCATCAGGTGGAAAATTCTGCACCTTGTAAGCTCTGATTAGCCATAAACTTAGCTTCATTTTCCCATGGTCTCCAGCTGTAGATCTGCACGAATTAAAATTGTAGACGTTACTGCTCATCTAAGAAAGATTAAGCCCCAAAGGAGAAAAAAAAGCAGTTTAATAAAGAGATATGTCAACCTTAATCATGGCCAACGCAATGGCAAAAAAGCTGTAAGAAACATGGGTAATGCCAAGAACAAATACAAGACGATGAAGCTGCTCAAGGCTTTCATGAGAAGCAAATGATTCATGACCCTGGAAAAGAAAAATGACAAGTTTTGAAGTAGTATTTGCAGATATAGAGGCTGTAATCAATGAAAAAACAATTTATAGGTTATTGAAACTTATGCCCAGTTTGTTTTAATGTAGACTGTTTTCTCTATTTTTCGGTGATTGGTACGACCGAAAATCATGATCAAACCGAAAGCATTTTCGATTGGCCAAAAAACCTTATTTAATTTTCATAAAATGGTTTTTATTTTTTAAAACCGTAAGCAATTTTTCAAGTTTGACCTTTTCTTTTTTGCACGCTCTCTTGCAGTTCATTTTTCACTGCTGCTGATGTTCTCCATAATCTGCCGCTTGGCTGCCGGTGGAGGTTGTCGGAAACCACTTCCGGCCGCCACCAATGGAGTTCACCGGAATCCAAAACATTTTATGTCGAAACAAATTGGGCTCAATACATAGAAAAACATAACAGTTGCATTAGTATCTAAGCATCCTAAATTCAAAATGGCAGAGAAGAAATTACCTCAGGACAATGATTATGCAGCCCATTTTTCATCTGTTCTCTGACAACAGAGTTATTCCAATAATGTGAACCTGAAAGAAGAATGTGCTCGGCTGATCGGAGAGCACTCTCCGGTGCACATGGATAAAATCGGCTGCTTAAGACGGATGATTTAACACAAATCTTGGCCACATAGCCAATCCAATGACCCATCAACAACGACAGAAGCCCAAAAAGCATTAGCTCTGTTTTCAGATAACAAGCAAGTTGTAAAACCAAAATTCCAAAATCCTCAAGAAATACTAAAGCAATCAAACAAAAACCCATCTTTGAAACCCAAATGCTAACCTTCCTTGATCTTCTCCAGGGCAGCAAGTAGAGGTTTTCTCCTAGTTTTATCCAGCCACTGTTAGAGAGGCAAATCAAACATCATCATCCAAAACGGAAGCAAATAAAACATCCAAATAGAGTTAATTTTTTTTTACCTTTCCACAGCGTTTCAAAGAGCTATGGAAGAAGAATCCAAAAGAAACCATGACAGTGATTACAGTTGCAACAGCCCAAGTGGGGTTCTCAGCCAAGGATCGTCCTTCCCTTGCTTCTCCCTCCATCTCTAGCTCCAACCCACAAAACCTGAATCAATTTTCTTTCTGGGTATCTGACATTTCAAAGCCTCAACAAAATGAGAAAAAAAAAAAAAGTAGACAGACGATGCAGAGCTCATTGCAGGTAATCAATAGCGACAACACTGGTTGTTGGGCTTTGGTGTGCCATAATTTGAGACCGTACCCTCAGAGAATTTAAGAACTCGTGCATGGATGTCATAAGGCAGTCAGGCATAATGGGTCCCATAACGTGATCTCCCAACACCACCTGGCATTGCATGTTGGGAAGTTTGAACAAAAAGTGACATTCAGTTTCGATCTTTTCCATGAAAATGAAAGCTGGTCATGAACACAAACTTTAGGGTTAATTATCTTTTTCCTGCCCCTCATTTTCCCATTGCACCCATGATTCTACTAGATGTCATATACTATCAATTTTTTTTTTTCACTATTACCCCCCGCAATGCTTAACGCGGAAATGCCAACAAACTTTTAGTTTTCTATTTTTTAATATATATATATATATATAATAACAATTACTAATATAATGATTAGTTGAAACTGTCACATTAATATTTTGTGATAAAATAATTTTTAATATTGCTAGCGTTATAAATAATAATGTTAAAAAATTATATTTTTATCTTACAATGTCAACGTAGCAGTTTCAACGAACCTTTGGATAAATTATTATTAAATTAAAAAAATCAATGAATTGTTAGAATTAGCACGTTAACATTATATAATAGCTGTAAAATAAAAATGTAGTATATAATATTTCTCTTTTCAAGTTTAATTTAAATCATGATTTAACATTATATCAAATAATTGAGTTTTTTTAGTTCAAATTATGTTTCACGTATAATAAGGAGTATGTATTAAAATTTTGATTAAATAAATTTTACAGACTGAAATTTTTAAAAATAATTGTGGATTTAACGTGCACCAATTATGTAACGGTTGAAGGTGCAGGACGGCAAAAATAAAATAACATGGTTTAGATTATATGGTAGAACAAAGATGTGACATTCATTCATAAAATATAGATTATGACAACATTGGTCCCCGGCGACTGAGCGAGACAAGGATCCTCACCATTACGAATTTACGAGGCCAGGAAAATGTTGCAACTATACATTTATTATATTTGGTTTCTGTTTTTTTTTTTTTTTTGCTATTCTGGTATCTGTTTAATTAATTCGACTTTTACTCTGGTTGTTGATCACATGGCAATTGGCAAGAGACTAGTTGTCAGGTTCTGCTAAAAAGCAGCTCTATCATTATGAATCCTTTTGGAAAAAGTCGGAAAAGTATCACGAGACGGATAAAATTATCCCAAAATAAAAAAAAAAAATGAAATAACAATTTCACTTATCGATTTATTCTAACCGAATTTTATTTATTTCAAATGAAATTGAGAGAATCCTGATTCTTGGAAGTCAAGGAGGCAGTCGTCGCGGGCAGCAACTTTGTCGGCAAGAAATATGATCGTTTCCGTTTCAAGTAAAATTTTATTATTCAATTTTATTTTTTTTACAATAACTAATAATGTATATATTATTTAAAATTTTTAAATGATATGGTATTATTATACGCTATTAAATGTTATAATTTTTTTTTTTTTTATTTATAATTTCATTCATACATAGTCAAAGAGATGGGTTACAATGTAAGATCAAGAGGAGTGGGCACTTCAACATTAGACCCATACAGAAAAACAGTGTTTCAAACACGAACATGAAAAAATGGGTGCTTCTTGATTTCAAGGGAAACAAGAGATTTCCGGCTCTATCTACCTTAGACAAAGCCAAGGTTTGATTCGCATAAAGCGGATTAAGGACCGAAACAGTAGAGGACGGGGGCATGACATGCCAGGGAGCCTTCCACCCTACCCAAAACAACAGCCCGGAAGTTGAAGAGTGGCCACTGTTAAGGTAAATGAAACAACCCCTTTGAGGAGGTTGTGAGAAATAGGATACTGTTAAAAACAAAACAGAAACTCTTACAGAGTAGGTATCCCACACATCGGAAGACCTAAGCCCAAAAACAGCAAATAACATAAATAAAAAGTAGTAAAACAATAGCATCAGTGGAAAACCAGGCGGAGGAAAAAAGCTGTCAGCGCCGTTGACCCACTTGTTGGCGCGTGAAGACCACGCGCCGGTAGTAGGAGCAGAAAGGCCGGGTTGCGTCCCAGGAATCCAGAGGCGGTGGCGGTGGCACAACACTCGCGGTGGAGGACGGGCTTCACATCGGCGCGTGAAGCACACACACCCGCGAGTAAGATCTACTCGCTCTGGCGCGTGTTGGACACGCTCTGGCGCGTGCTCATCCGATGGTGGCGTTTTTGGGGACGGCGTGAAGCGGTAGATCTCAGGAACTCGGTGGAGTGCCACGTGAGGTGATGGAGCTTTTTGAAATTGATAGATCTAGCTTTGAAAAATATAGATCCAAAAACTTCAAAAAGATGGTGGATCTGGGATTGAAAAAAGGCGAAGGAGATAGAAACCGGCCGCTTTGTGGTGGTAGAGTGGACGGCAAAACCGCTGTTCCGGAGGAGAACCTCCGAAGAGGTGAGAAAAACAAGGGGAAAGAGGATTCTTCCTCCTCCCCGAGCAGCAAAAAGGAAGGGGGGGAGGAGAATCCTCCTCCCAAGCTACGAAACGAAAGTTGTTTTCTTTCATGAGAGAGAACAGAGAGTTTTTCAGTTGAAAACTACTTTTTCTTTATAAAATTTAATTTGGACCGTAAAATAATTATTCTTCATTTCACCTAAAATTGAAAGGATTATGTTCCAGCACCAGGTTAATTTCATTTTAGTAGGTAATTACGAATTTATATGATAAGTACAAAGTCTCTTATCAAACTAAGTAAAGTGGTGTCAATTTAATAAATTAGGTTCGACAATTTCTTTTAATTAAATTAGAGAAAAACTTTGTACATGTCCATGGTGATGCATTACAATGTTAAATCCATTGTAATTCAATTACAACCAATTTGGTTACACCTTTCAATTAAATTTGTTCCATACCATTGGGCTGAAGGAAAAACAAGGGTTTAATGTTGAGTTTTGAGTCATTCATTTGACCCTGATGATGGGGAGAAAAATCTGGCAAAATTGAAAATTTTAATATATCTTTGCATTTATATTTAACAACATGCAAAACTAGGTTAATTAATCAAATAGATCACTTAATATTTTTGCTCACCAAAGTAAATACATTTAGGAGTGGAAATAACCACAAATTTATATATTCTCCCACTCTTTTTGCTTGTACATGAGATTGCAAAGTATTAGAGCTCAGCTTCAGCTTCTGGCTTTTGCACAGGAAACCCGTTCTCCACCCAGGCGAGATAACCTCCTCCCATGTCGCTCACATGCTTGAAGCCCTGCCATTTCATTAAATATAAGTTAGTTTTTAATTTTTTTTATAATCTTCTTTTTTCCCCCCTCACAGTTTTCTCTTTAGTTGTTTAGTATTAAAAAAGAAAACAATGTAAAAAAAGAAAAAAAAGAAAAGAGAGAGAGAACAAATAAAGAATTTGGTCATGGACTCAAAATTAAAGTAAATAAGAGGAATTTAACAACTTGTTAAAAGTGTTAAAATATTATAAATGATTAAATTTTTTACTTTTTATCGGTTTAAGTTTTTAGATAATCGATTGTTTAAAATGTTATCCAAACAAAGGTATTAAGTTCGGATCATAAATCTAAAATTTATCTTATATTTTAATTAAATATTTTACATGTCGGACTTTATTTTTTAAGAGTGAGTTTGGACCCATACATGGGGTAAGTGCGTTATAATATTAATTAAATAATTAAATTCAGTATAATTTATTATTTTTTATCCGGTTAAACTTACAGCGCTCAAATAAGAAAAATGTTAGAAGATTAATTAAATGACTAAATTTACTACAGTTAAATTTGTTTTAAGAACTGATGATTTTAATGAAGGATAAGATAAATATAATTTTAATAAACTTACAGCGCTCTGAAGATCAGCAGTTGCAGACAGGGATCTGACCCCACTTTGACAACCCTATGTAACAGATGACATAACAGAGAAATAACATGAGATTATTATGTCTGGTGACAGCATAATTATATTGTCCAAAACATTTTGCCGAAAAGTAAGATATTAGTTAAGAAACAAGACAAATTACCACAATGAGTTGATCCTCTTTGTTGCAAGCAGACGATACCTCCCCCAAGAATTGAGGATTTTTCACTCTACCTAAAGGCCAAAATCATATGATCTTCATTATTTTTTTATAAATTAAAGCAAACATAGTGTTCTGACGAGAACTGCATCTTTCCCTGCAAGTTATTTACAAATTGACGCTATAGTTTATAATTGGTTAAACAATTAAATGAAAAGGTTGACTTATCAATTAAGTTTAGCGTTTTTTAAAACACACGATTTTAAAAATTTTATCAAACACTTAATTGCAATTTTTTCAAATCGGGTTTTGAAATGGTTATCAACTGCAAGACCAATTTGTAAAGGAATTGTATCAAAAGTACCCAAGCAATTTTCAAACAACAAAGCAAACCTACAAATTATTGTTAAGAGATTTAAATTACCCTCCGGTGTATTGAACATGTAAGGAATGTTGAGGATCTTGTCTGAACCCACATCCACATGCCCTTTCTTGAACTCTTCCACAGTCCTATTTAGAAGGCACAAAACATAAAGATAAAACCTCTTTCTTTTGAAACCCAGTTACTTATTTCCATAAAAATCAGTAATTTGAGGAAGAAATGGATCAAAAATATGAAACAAAGATCGAGCACCCTTTTACATACCTAACATCTAGATACTTGTAGCCAGACTTGATCAGATCCTTAGCTGCATGAACATCAACGGTGACAACTTCTGCTCCCGAGCTACAATATATAAGAAGAAGAAGAAGAAGAAGAAAGAAACCACGAGGGAAGATTGCAGAGGAAAAACCCATATCAAATTCTGAAGTAACAGTAGTTCTGAAACAATATGCTGTATCAGAGAAAATGAAACAAACCTTTCTAAAGAGCCCATGAAGAATTATGGTGTTTATAGAGTATAAAGCTATTGACTTTTCAGATCTGTTGGCTGTTCCGATCCCTTGGTTTGACAAAACCAGCTGAGGATAGAAAAAGTGGGCTGAGTTCTGCAGCTGTTTCTTAAACACGGTTCGTTTTCTGTGGAAGGGTGCTCTAGATAATGAGTTATGGTTTCTGATATATAGGGCCCATTGACATCATGCCACTTAACTGTGTGAAAAAGCAAGGCCTTTTATTCGAGGAGTTTGGCAGTTGGGACTGACTCGGAGTTCACCAAAAATTGGGCCTACCCCTATATTTAATGTTGAGTCATTTAAATATGAGAAATTCTATGGCTGATTCCTCACGCTATCTTTTATCCATCTCTTTCATGTTCTTTTAATTTGTTTTTTTTAAAAAAAAAAAAATGGTGGGGGAGATGGGCTCAAGAATGAGCCCAAGCATCCCCCTTTAAATATAACTTTTACATTAAGTTTTTGTATTTATTATTACGTCATGTATTAAAATATGAGTAAATATATGTATCATTCTGGGCTGAATGAATGAACAATCATTCAGTCCAGGCACATAAAATATATATATATATAATCTCATCCAGTTCAGACTAAATTACTGTTCATTCAACTTGGACTGTTGTATATCACAGCTCTTAAAATATAGATAGATAGTTGTGTAACATTTATCATATTTATAAATTAAAATTGTTATTTACAAAAACAGTAAAAATAAATTGAAATTGTTGTGACAATTCACATAACATTTATCATATTAATTACTAAAACATAAAATGTCAGGTGACGGTCTACGTGACATTTACTTTCATAAAGAGAAATATTTGTTATCTAACTTTGCATATGTGACTTTTTTTTTTAAAAAAAAAAAAAAAGTAAAACTTTTGCATTTGTTAAGCTCAGTTTTGTTCACATATGCAAAGTTAGACAAAGTTAAAGAGGTATTTCTTTTTTTATAAAATATGAATTATGGGTGAGTTTCTTAAAAAAATTGTAATAAAAGATGTTAGAATCTCCAACATTTTTTTAAAAAAAATTTAAAACATTTGCAAATAAGGGAAGCAATTTTATTTCTGTTCTGCGTAAGCAATTAGGTAAGCATTTTTGGCATACAAAACATCTAATTTTCTAATCGCATATTTGAATGCATATCTTTTAAAGCCAAAAATATAAAAATAAAAGTAAAGCTTTGATATCGAGTACTATTAGTATAACCCGTCTCTGGCCACCACAATACCAACATTTACCATTTGCAGCCATTATAGTTGGGATTTTGTATGGCCCATTGATATCGAGCACTATTAGTATCAATTATCCTAAAATCTGATTTGGCTAACATAAGGATCGATATTAATTTCATGATCTTACATAAATATCTATCACTAACACTAATATATACATCAGTCATTGACCTCCTATCACTCTTGGACATCATCCCAGATTCCTCTCAAGGTTTCTTGAGAGACCGAGGAGCACTAAAAGAATTTTGGAAGTAGTTAATTTGACGTCCTTGCCAGACTCAGAGCACCCTGAAAAACAAAAAGACCTAAAAAACAGAAGATTAAAAAAAAAAAAAGGGCTTAGTAACAATAGAATAACAGTTCAATGCAAAGACTAGCTTGATTCATGATGGAGAAAAGATCTCCAGAAATCAATTTGTCTCAACTTCCGAGTGAAATAGAAGGCCAGCAAATGGCCAAAATCTTGCACCTTCATCATTTAGAGTAGAAGCAACCAAAAATTTTCAATGTCAGATGAAGAGACAAAGTACACACCTCATGTCAAAAGCTAGAGTAATTGTCCTTTCCTTTTGTTGAATCTATATCCAAATTCCTCTCTTCACCTGCAAGAAAACGCACCAAATTTCACTAAAAATGAACTGCATTCAGTATGCTACCTATAAAGCCTTCAAATTATTTTATCTTAATCTTTCCTGAATTTGCAGCGGTTCGTAATTGATGATGCAGTTAGGATCGGGTACGTACTTTTGAATGCATGGACGATCTCGTTCAAACAAGATTTTTAAATTTCAAACTCGTGGCCTTACTCATATCTCGTTCAAACGCGGGTAAATCCCATTCGAGCAAGACTTCCCAATGTGAAATTTTTGTAAGTGTTAACCCCAAGGGGTTGGCTCAAGTGGTAAGAGCCTTGGTCTTTGTGGTAGTCACATGAGGTCTACGGTTCAAATCCCTTTGGGTGCAAACAATTTCTTGAGGCCAGCCTGCCGGCGAAGCCGAAGTATTATTCGATCTGTGTGGAGGGGGCGCTTTACACGGGTCCAAGGTTTACCTAATAGGGGTGAGTTCACGAAGTGGCCCTGCCTTGGAGGGATTCCTCGTCATAAAAAAAAAAAAAATAAATAAATAAAATTTCTAAGTGTTTGACACTTTGCTTTAATAACTCTCTTGCCTAAACTCCCATGTTAATTATTGATTTTTTTTTTACTCACATCTTCTAATCCTCCCATCAGCATCCACTAAACTCCAAGTTTAGACTTAATCTTAATGTTTTTTGAAATGGGGTGTTAAAATACAGGAACAAACTACCATACCAGTATGGCAGTATGTCCAGGGTTATGTGTGAGAATACAGGAACAAATTATATTTCCCAGGAATAGGTGAGGGAATGTAGGCACAGATTACATTATTAATGTCTGCCTAAAAGCTAAGCAGATATTTACCAAGCATTGATTTCTACCTAAGACCATCTACACTTGTAGATCCACAAGGCCAAGCACTTGCTGCACTAAAACAATTGCTCAGGACACCAACTATAGATCATCCACCCTTGTAAGGAAACACAATCCAAGCCCCCACCTGCCATTGAGGTTGTGAACCCAAAACAAAATTTTAGTACAGAAGATCACCAGTCATTACTTTCATTTTTATTAAGTGATCACCTATAATTGATTCACACCTCGATTCCCTGGCCTGGCTGGCAAGAAGAAAATACCAAAATTGTCTGCTGGTATGATATATTAGCAATGAGTATATAACTGCATGAGTATATAAATCTTAACCCAGAAACCAAGCCTGTCCAACCTGTCCCTAAGTTTATGGCTGGTTGAAACTTATAATTTTAAATCATTGATTTGTTTGGATTATCAATAACACTGGCCAACACAACTGATATGATGACTTACATCAATCTGCTGTTAATAACTTGTATAGCAGCATCACCACTCCTATGTAAAATCAAGAGTGGAATCATGCATTTACAAGTACCCTAAATCTCATTGGTGTATATAATCTAACAGGTGATGATTTGTTTCAAAATCCTGTTGATCACAGCCCTCTCATATCTTATTTAAGCTTTCTATGAAAGGCTTGGATTGACTAGTTTATCAGTATATCTTGTTTAAATCATTTTTCACCAGATTTAACCTAGAAGCCGATAATTTTTTTTCCCTTTTTTCATGCCAAGTTGTGCAAGTCATCTAACAGTTAAGAACTATGCTCGAAACTTTCCCATCCAAGTCCCACGACAGCATTCAGCATGTGAATTGCCAAAGTAATCTCTGGAGCAGGAGAATGAGACAAGGGAGCATAAATAGCACGCGGTATAGAGTAACCGGGCCTTTAATTTAGCACCCCATCATTAATGACAAAATGATGGCAGACACAGATTGTCCTCACCATAAATTCATGATTCTATGAAGAGTTAAATTAGCAACATATTACGATCCAAATAGATAGAAAATATGTACCACAATCAACAAGTGACCCTACCACTGGATATATTCAACAAAGTGAATAAACATTGCTCCATTGAAAACTAAAAACTAAGCATGGACTTAACTTACCTCAGACTATGCAATTTTTTGGTTCTTAAATCATGCTTGCACACTGGGCAGAATGTCCCCGACTTAGTCAACCACGAACTCACACAGCTTGAATGGAATTCTGCAAGAAGAGTTCAAGTTGATTAACTCACATCTAGAAACCCTGGATTTCTAGAAATGTGATGTTACATAAAATGCCGTTATTAATTTCAATGGAACAAATACCATAATGCAAACCATCTCCACTTCCTAGCATTGTAACAACAAGAGAATGTGGCACCATATGATAAATAATTTCATAAAGATAAATATATCGCCAATGAGCTTTAGCTCAAATGGTACTTTCTCCCTTTTGTAGCAAGGTGTAGGGATGAGGTCGTGGATTCAAGTCCCACTGGGCGCATGTTTAACTTACTATCTGAATATTTGTTACTTCAGCGTGGACACAGTGACGGTGGTCAAACAACAAGATTAGTGGTTCATTCTTATTTTCATTGGAAAGCTACTTCTAGTTCTTATTTCCTGGATCAGATTTGGTGGTCTTATATTTGTAATGACAAACAAGAGCTTTAGCATACAAGCTCAATAGATAAAGGTAGACACCAATTATGCTATACATTTATATCTACTTTTTGGATGGTACCAGTCCCAAGAGCATCGTGACATGCCAAGGTAGCCTGTGAAATTTATAGTTTTCCTTGATATGCAAGAGACAGAATTATGCTAAAATATCTACAAGTACCACCTGTGGTGCAAGACTAGCACTACAACTTTACTGTAATTGCCTAGATATTAGCCATGTGACCAAAGTCCTACCATGTCGGCAGGGAAGAACTTTAAGAATTTCCCCATCTTTGTAATCCTCCAGGCAAATGGCACAAGTTTCTTCAGTATGACAATCCCCAGAACGAGCAGAGCTGAATGTGAAGCAAGGTAGAGCTTCCACCGTCTCGATATCAACACTTTGAGAGTGATAATATGTTCCTTGTGAATATGACAAGCGTCTGGGGGTATAGAAGACTAACACCACAATAGCACATATGACAATAAAAGAGATAAAAGATATTGTTAACACTGTCCATGATGATTCATAATGAGATGGGAAGATACAGCATTCGTCCCTTTCCCCTCGAGCATACTCCTTCAAAATTTCACCCGTTGCCTTTGAAACAAAAACCGCATGTACCGTTATGTTTTCGGGGTTTATCATCACTGCAAACAAGGGACAACCACTTATTATAATGGCTCCAAATACTACAATTTCTTCATTTATTTCAGTGGAATTTATTGCATGGAATATGTATTGTAAGAGATTATTTCCCTTAAATCTTAAACCCCCATTTATTTTGCAGAATACATCATCCTGACATTTACCGAGAATTTATATCAGAGTATTTCCTAATCAAAAAGAGGGACTTTCTGGGTTTACCTCTCAAGGAAATATTTTCACAAAACAATCATAGACTGCAACCCATATGCTTATACATCTCAAAAACCAAATAATCTTTCAATAACAACAAGTAACATACTATATAAATGGCTATCCAATAAATTACAAAGGAAGCAATAAACAGAGGTTTAAGGGGCAATGCGACTCACTGTAAACCAAATTTCCCTTGTCCCGATCATCATACACGATTGCGGCACGAAAGCCGGCGTTCTGCGAGTTTCGGACCTTATCCTCGAAGGCACATCCACCCCTAATTATCAAAGCCAGCCTCTCTTGCTTAGTTTCGTTGGATTGAACACCAATTTGTAGTGGAAAGCAAGCGTCTAGAGGATCTGCAACATGCAATGCTCCACATACACCAGAGCTACTGATAGCAACAGCTAAGAAAGAATTAAAAAAAAAAAAGATTTAATTTTGGATATTTAACGGAACAAAATAATAAAATTCATCAATCCGAATTTAAATATAGTAATGTTAGATATCTAATTTTGGAGAGCTCTCTCAGGAATTCTTAGCTGGCCCAAATTGAAGCAAATAATGGAATTTGTTCTTGTTTTTAAACTCAGCAACCAAATGTAGCAAGAGTCATTGATTTATTCTCTCTAGGTTTCTTGCGTTTTCTCGGCAGCCAAACAGCTCGAAAACGAGAAAAAGGAAAAATTGAAGAGTTACCAGATTTTGCGGGAAGGTC
Organism: Betula pendula; assembly: GCA_900184695.1. NCBI lineage: Eukaryota > Viridiplantae > Streptophyta > Magnoliopsida > Fagales > Betulaceae > Betula > Betula pendula. Next base: position 470,718 of record FXXK01000023.1, on the reverse strand, counting down.
GGGGAAGGAGGCGTGCAAGGGATTGAGGAAAACAGCTGCAGATGCAAGTTGAATTATGTTCGAAACGAACACTAAAAATCCGAACAAGGCTTCTCTCATCTCTCTCTGTTTCTTCGTTTTGCCGAAGTGTCTACTTGGATAAAGTGAAAAAGAAAAATGAAAATGAGAAATTAGGATGTTGATGTGATATATATACCTTTTTAAAAATAAAAATTTATAATTCGGACAATATAGCATTTATATTTACTTATAAATTTTAACACAATAATATAATCAACAGGAAAATATGAGATTTGTCGAGAGATAAACAACGAGATAGATGGTTATTGTCCTTACCGGGCCAATTCGCTTTTATAAATAATTTTAGAGAATTTTAATTATAATTTGATTAATTATTTTAGAATAATAGTAGATATATGAGTAAAGAGGCCCAGCATCCGTTTTCCATGAAAAAAAAAAAAATAAAAATGTTTTTTTTTATTAAAAAACAGGCTTATACTTGTCCAATTTTCATTTTTTTTTTTAAGGTTATGAAATGGAGATGAAATAAGCCTGAACCTATTTTTAATATTTTTTTTAACAAAAAATAGGTTCAAGCTTATTTCATCCCATTTCATAACCTTCAAAAAAAAAAATTAGACAAGTTTAAGCCTGTTTTTTAATAAAAAACCATTTTTTTTTCATGGGAAACGGACGCCTAGCATGACTCATGAGTAAATAATAATCTTAAAGAAGATTCATTTTTTAAAATTATTATTAAAATTTAATAATAATCTATTAAAAATTTAATTATAATTTTTCAAGCCACATTCTTAGCTAGTTGAAGTCTTAAAGAGTCACCCCAAACCAGGTTGTTAGTTTAACAAGGAAATTGCCTCTTCCACTTATCGTTCTTCATTTTCTCCAACAGTCATAATCGCATTCACTGTTGTGGTGGTTTTTCCGGGGAGCTCCGCTCAATTCTCTAAAGAATTTTATTTTAAAAGTTGCCCGAAGGTCTTTACCACTGTGAAACCGGTTTGTTCAATCTGCGATTTCACAAGATAATGGTACTTCTCTCTACTTTGCCTACACTTCCATGGCTGTTTTGCCTTGTCGTTAATTTGTAATTTAGAGTTCATACTACCTTAAGGGAAAGGGGGCCTTCTGTTGTGAAGAATTTACCTGGTACCATGCACTCGTTGTATCAGGTAGCGGCGATCTTTTCCCTTGAACACTTACTGAGTTACTGGCGAGCTCTTGGGCTGTGTTGGCCACACATCATCGTCAAAATAAATTTTAACATTATGTTTGTTTTGACGTAAAATTATTTATATTGAAAAATAATTTTAGAAAAATTAATTTTTAAAAAAATGATTTTCACTTATAAAAAATTGTAATTTTTTTTTAATATTTTCAACCAATTATATTAACCTATAATTTTTTTTTTATGTATAATTTAAAAATATTAGGGGAAACTTCACAAACCCCCCTGAACTGTCATGTTTTTTGCAATCCC
>FXXK01000023.1:388068-468462 GCA_900184695.1 Betula pendula | reverse complement strand
ATTTTGAAGTTTGGGGGGGGGGGAATTGCAAAAGGCATGACAGTTTAGGGGAGGTTTGTGAAGTTTCCCCAAAATATTAATATAAATTGTTTTGAGCAAGTTTTAGTAGTGTTCCGATCAGGTTCTAATGATGTTTCGGGTGAGTTCCAATCAGGTCCTAGCAGTGTCCCAATTAAGTTCGAGCGATCGTAGTCGAGTTCCAGCGGTATCTCGACCGAATTCCAGCAATGTCCTAGTTGGGTTTGGGCGTGTTCTGGTTGGGTCCTGACGATATTCTTATCAGGTCTAGGTTGTCCAGGGTGGGTCCTAATGGTATCCCGACAGAGTCCTGGCGATGTCTCAATCAGGTCCCAGCGATGGTCCGGGTTGGTCCCGGTCAGGTCTCGGCGGTGTTCTAATCAGGTCTCTGTAATGTCCCGATCGAGTCTCGGCGATGTTTCGGGCGGGTCCATACGATGTCTCGAGCGAGTTCCAGCGGTATCTAGGTTGAGTCCCGACAATGTTTTCGATCAGGTCCCGGCAATGTCCCCAGCGGGTCCTAGTTGGATCCCACTAATGTCCCGAGCTGATTTTAATAATGACTCGAGCAGGTCCCATCGATGTCCCGATTAGGTCATGGTGAGGTCATGACTAGGTCCCGGTGGGGTCACGACCAAGTCCCGACGATATTTCAATCAAGTCCCGATGATATCCCAACCAAGTCTCAACCAGGTGTCGATAGAATCGAGTGGTGTTTTGGCTGTAGTCTGACGATTTGAAAATGAGAAGTTTAAATTCGAAAAATGATTTACGGTTTTAAAAATGAAAAATTATTTTACAAAAATTAAAGAAGATTCTTCGGTAAAAATGAAAATGATTTTCGTTGACTATTATTTTTTGCCTCATCAAATACCAAAAAATACAAAAAATAATTTCTAAAATTTATTTTCCACCAAAACAAAAAGGACCTAAATTTGGAAAATGAAGAGCAAAATGGAGGAGCATTAAGCATACAATCTACTCAAGACAAGGCTACACTAAAAAAACGGTGAGGAAAATGAAGGGGGAGTAAGAGGAGCCAAAGGGTGACGACCAAAACCTTTAAAATTTTTTTTTTTTTTTTTTTTTAAAGATTTTGGATATTTTGGTGAGGCATATAATCTTGACCGTTGGTTTAAACTACAGTATATATTCCTCATATCGGATTTTTTCAAAGCTTGATCTAGTTTCTTTTGTCACTCCCGGCCTTCTACGCGCTTGCTCAACATCTTTTCCAGCTCTTCAGCTTCCTGCTGATGCTCGCAATTCCATTGTCTACCACACGCCAATTACTACCTTTTGCCCGCCATTATCCGCTCTCCATCCATCAGAGATGCTGTTCTTGGGGTTTTTTTTTATGCACCTTTATGTTGTTTTCTTTGCTCTTCCGCGCTTCTTGTTTTTCTGTTAGGCTTTGGTCTCCTTGGTCTTTTGTTGTATTATTATTTAATTTGTTTTGGTAGGGACTTTGCCTTTCGGCATTTGTTTGCCGGTTTTGTTTGATGTTGTGTGGTTGCCTGACAGTGACTTCGATCCAACCTTTTCAATGCCGGTTGTATTGTGTTTCTACTTGCAACGGTTCTGGCATGTTTCAGTTTGGAGCCTGTTGCTTTTGCTTTTGTTAGTAACTCTTTGTGGCCGCTCTTGTTATTTTAATGGGCCGAATTATTTATTTAACTTATTATCGTTGGTTATTCTGTTCTTTGAATACCTCATTAACTTTTGATTGTTTTGGGGCTATTGATTGAATTGCTTACCCATTTTTTGTTTAATTTTATTGCAATTCTTCTTTTTTCCTATTTCTCTTCGGTTTTATTTATTTTTTTTTTTAAAAAAAAGAAGAAAACTCCAATAAATTTTCTGTTACAAAAACTACGGCAGGGAAGCCAAATCGGCACAAATCATCACTTTTGGCGGCTATTTTATATTGGATCGGCCTACTCGTATGGCATTTCCAAATTTTTAGCTTTATTTGTGCATTATAATGTTTGAATTGGGGTCAATGTACGGGTGTAATATCACTTATTACATTTTTTATTTCTTAAAAAAAAAAAAAAAACATTCCCACCCATTAGGAGGCTGAGAGGCTCATTTCGTATATTTTCCCCAAGATAAATTTATCCCAATCTTCAAGTGATAATCATACATAAACTTCATTCTTGTCCATGTGAATAGTCTTAAATTTTGTACGCCATAGTACACATTTAAAAAAATTTGTTATTTTTAAATCGCGCGTTTTCGCAAAAACGGACCCTCGTGTCCTTTAATTTTTTGCCGCGACGAAACCTAGCTCGAGATTTGGCTGAGGCTTCTGTGGAAACCTTGCGGTCCGATTTCCGGTATCAACCTGCTCTCTCCGATTCTAATTCAGATGTTTGAGCGATTATCACATGCACTGTTCTTGTGTTTTGCTCTGCTGTAACTTGTTCTCTGTGCTAAGCTTTAAATTCTCGTTCAATTAATTTAAATTTCCTAATCTTTGAGGTTCTTCTTTTAATAGGTTAATTAGCCGCTCGTACAGTGCTATAATCCTCCTAGTTTAATGGAAGAAAGTTCAGAATTGCCGTTGCCGGACGCATTCCTTGATTTTCTCAAGGCCAATGGGCTGGACCCTTCGATTTACACTTCAAGCGATTCGACCCCTCGTTATATAAGGTACTCCAAGGGATTTATATCATCAAATTTAGTAATTTTTATTGATGGGTCTCAGGGGGGCTTAGTAGAATTTGAATTTTACCCATCGAAAATACAAAATTGATACACTGCCAATGGAAGTTATTATGGTTACTTTTGCTTTAATAATTTTCGGGACTAATTGGAGGAATTTCCTCCAACTCAGTCTATTATCCAATCCAGTTTATTAAACTGACAATTGTGACATGCATTTTTAATATGAGCAGTTGATTATATTAAAAATTTGGTCCTAATTTTTTATTGATGGGTATTAGGGAGCTTGGTAGAATTTTATTTTTTATTCAAAAAGAAAAATCAGTTTTGATGCACTACCAATGGAACTTACTATGGTTACTTTTGCTTGTCTGTGACTGTGACTTATGAATTTACTCTTACACTGATGTAATGAGTTTTCCTTTTTTTGGGTTATTCAATGGAAAGGTTAAAATCTGCTTGTGAGGCTTATGTTCAAGAGGTGGAAGCTGAGATGAAATGCAAGCTTGAGAAAGTGGGTTGGTTACCTGGGTTCTATTCTCTTCCACCCGATATTAGAATTGCTAGCTCAAAGGCATACCAAGAAGGAAAGGTGAGGGGGAAAAGATTAAGGAGCATTTATGTTATATATGCAATGTCAAAGAAACCTTGAAATTGATTTTCACTGACTTCTTTTATTGCAGTAGATATATTCATTTTACACCCTTGAAGGGAAAATGATTTGGCAGACCCTATGCAATTGTCTGGTTATAAAAATTAAATCTCCATACTCATATCATTAGTTGTCGACCTTCTCATATCATTTGTTGTCGTCCTTCTCATATCATTAGTTGTCTTCCTTTTAATCTCTAGGTTGAAAGAATACAAATATCAAATTTTATGTTTGGCATAATTTTACTTCCTGGGGTTATTGATTATCGAGCCTATGTTTAATTTTTTTTTTTGGGCAAAATTTTAAGTCCTTTAATAGCAGTCTGTTTTGTTCACTTTGGCTGGGCTTGGCTTTCAGATATATGGAATTGATGCAGCCTCTGGAGCTGCTGTTATAGCTCTAGGTATTTCTGCAGGAGATTGTGTCCTTGATCTCTGTGCTGCTCCTGGTATGTATCTGTTCCACGTAATATTATCATTCATCTTTGTTGATTCAGTCTAATGCCAACTTCAATATAAAATAAAACATATTTCTGTTTATGGGAACATGGAGATTTCTTATTTATTTATGCAGCTTCGGTTGTGCTATGACTGATTATTAGTGATAGGTTTGAAGATGATCAAACATCATTTTTGGAAGATTTGTGTTTGGGACTATCCTGTTGAAGTATGAGGATATTGTGTGTCTTTGACTTAGTACCATGAAAGGGTGCATGAGTGTGGAAGCACACTCATGTGTAAGAGCTCTAAAGATTTATTGCATTTAGGAAGCACTCAAAAAGTACTTCTTTTTCAAATTTTAAATAGGATCAATTCCTATGATCTCTACCCTATTGTTAGATAATTAATTTTCTATGATATGTGAATAGTATATGGTTCAGGTTTTCTATATATGATAAAATGCTTTCCTAAGATCATTTCTCATGTATCTTGTATCTGCAGGTGCTAAACTTTGTATGATATCAGAGCTTCTTGGTGACTCGGGTTCTGTAACTGGCATTGATGTTGCAAGACATCGTATCGCTGCTTGTAGAACAATGCTACAAAAATATGCACTGGGTGATCGATGTCGACTCTTTGTTGCTGATGGAACAACTTTTTCCCTCCTTCCTGTGGAGTTCCATTCCGACTCAAAATCATGTAATCAATTTGGAAAGTAGTTATGATACATTTACTCTTTAGCTTCAAATGTCTTCCTTCTAAACCTTTTACATTCTAATTGTAATCATCTACCTGCTTTGACGTGTTATCATTCTGTCTAGTACTAAACAGGTGAACCTGCACTGGAAGAAAAAGAGGACGCATTCAGGGAGTGGACGTCTAGGAGACCATATAAAGAAAGGAAAAAAGCAACTAAAGCAATGAAAACTGTTGCTTCACCATTAGTCCCGGGGACTCAACATCCAGAACTTATATTTTATGGGCGGCATTCTGGAGTGGTTGGTCTCTCTAGAAGTGAAATATATAATACTGTTTGTGACAGTGACATTTCAAGCCGAGGCTATGACAAGGTAACTTCCACAATTAAGTAAGTTGGATTTTGCCTAGTTTTGAATCTTGATTCCTTGTAGATGCTAATGGCTGATTTGATGTTGATTTCAGGTCCTTGTGGATGCGGAGTGCACTCATGATGGGTCAATTAGACATATCCAAAAATTTGAACATTGGGGTTGGACAACTCTTCAGCGTCGTGTATTGGATGCAGAGAGAACTAATAGCTTGACTGTTCTTCAGGTTTCTGATTCAATATGCATTATGTGTATGCTAAAAATATTACTTGTGCTTATGAATATCATTTGGAAGATACAATAGGAAACTGCTAAAGCAATGAATCAATGACAGAATATTGATCCTTTGCCATTTTAAATTTTTTTAATTATGCATCTTTGCGCTGAACATGTGCTTCAAAGCTCTGTTTTAGTCATAATTTACATCTATATTTGACCTTTTTTTTTTTGTATAAAATATGTTTGTCTTCAATTGCAGTTGAAACTCTTAAGCAATGGTTTTAGGTTACTAAAAGTTGGGGGATTACTTGTCTACAGCACTTGCAGGTGCTTTCCATTAATAGTTTTTGTGGTTCTTAAAAACACACACGGTCACAATTTATGTCAAGTTCTTGTCTTTTGACTTCTACCTTTTCTGTTAATTAGTTTGACTGTTGCTCAGAATGAAGATGTGGTAGAGCTATTTCTCAAGGAAAATGCTTCTGCTGGTAGGGTGCTCTGAAGTTTATTCAATATATTCTGTTTTGAATTTTAATTACTGATATATGAAATGTTTGGAGATTGTTGCCTGCAATTTATATGGTAATATGGCAAATTGTGGAGTTTGTCCAAAACGCTTAAATGCTATTTTGTCTGTAGTCAAATAGTTCTATGCTGTTGTGATGGTCTTTATTCATGCAGAGACTAAGCTTTTAGTTGCTGATAGAATTCTGAAAGTAAATAAACGAAAATTCTTATTAAATTACTCTTTGATGTTCTCATTAATAAAGTGTCATATGTCCTCAAACCCACATTTTCTTTCAGGTCAGAAATAGGAGTTAACCTAAGTACTTAGAAAAAGATCGTAGTTTCTAGCAGTGCAAAAGACACTAATCATTACAATATTAGTTTGAAAGTCATTTTTACTTGCATTTAGTGTGTCCTTTCGCTTCAGCGGATGCCATTTTTTTTAGGAAAACTCATGGTGTAGATGGTAATTATTCCATTTTAAATTTGAACAACAATATTTTCTTCTGAAAGTGGGGTAGCAGCTGTTATCAGTGGTGGAACTACATGGTAGCTTGAGCCCCCCCCCAAGCCACCATGTTTTTTTCCAATTTTTTTTTAAAAAATACCTCTATAACCCCTTTAAAATTAAATTTTTACCTCCCACCCCCATTTTTTTATTTTTTTAGTTTTTACTCCCCAAACTTCATATGCTAGTTCCGCCCCCATTGTTATGTCCGTTTGTGTCCAAGTGAAGAACAATTTTATGTATGTAGTTCTTACTTTATGTAGCCAGTGTATCTGTTGAATTTTCAATTGCAACAAGCAGAACCTCATTTAGCATCTTTCTTGCTAGTATTTTTTTTTTTCGTTATGTTGTACTGACACTATATATATGCATATAACTTGTAGAGTTGCAGGATATAGATGCTGCCAAAAATTGGCCTTGCAAGAGTGGGCGGATACCAAAGACCTTGCGCTTTGACCCTTTGACATCACAAACCAGCGGACTTTTTGTAGCAAAGTTCAAGAAATTAGATACCTAATTGAGGTTGGTTCTAGCATCGCTTGTGTGTTTGCTGTGGCTAAATAACTGTAGTTCTCATGAACTAACCTGTGTCTTGCTTATTAATTGATCTCTTTAGATGTGAGTGCAAATATTTTCTTTTTAACGTTTTTGGAAGTTTATAACCATTTGTTTTCCTGAGTGAACATATGCAAAAGAATCCTGCACTGCTTCTCTCTCTCACCAAAGAAAAATAAAAAATTAAGATTAGAAGAAAAGTTTGAAAGCTTTATTTTGATGCAGGAGTTTCTTCTGGTTGAATTGTTCACCCTTACGGAACAAACTGCTTTCTGGCCACTAGCTTTTCATAAAGCTATTGATTTAGGCCTAGAGTATGAGTTGAATGATTTGACAGAACTGATAGGGTTGAGACTTGAGAGAACTCTTTTTGATGGATTATACAGAGTCCAGTTAAAGTTGATTTGCTGTTATTAGCCAGATTCTGTTGTATTATTATCCTTTTTCTTAGAATCTTTTGGGTTGTTTTATTAATGCTTTTGACTAATTTACCACAAGAAGATAAAGAACGAGCATGATAGACAACCAAGATTCTATTACGATGTCCATGATAATGCCTACGTGTTGTATCTGAGTATTTGTGGCATTAGCATATGAAGTGGTAACAAATTCACCATCTGCATTTATGCAAGGGCGGAACCAAAATATCAGCAAAGGAGGGGGCAAAACTAAAATAAAAACTTTTTAGGGGGGTAAAATCATAATTTTAAAAGGTTTATTCCATAAAACCCTATAAATTTGAGGAGATTTTTAAAATTTTGGGAGATTACTGCTCCCAAACTGGGCCGTAGTTTTGCCGCTGACCATATGATAACTTATATACAATTAAATATATGAAATCTATCTAAATTGTAAAATAGATTGTCTCCGAAAGTGAGCTGCAATATTTGTTTCCAATCTTGTAAAAAGGTACACTTTTATGTAAGCATTATTAGTGATTACATGCAGAAGTACAAGTCTCATGGGATACCTGCTTTTTTTTTTTTTTTGGTTTCTAGATAGCATTGTAATAAACCTTAGCTAAACTCTTCCAAACTCATAGTTGGCCTAAGATTTGATTCCAGGACTTTCATATGCAACTTCCGAATGTTCTGACCAAGTCACAATGACGTGATAACAACAAGATTAAACTAATATAATAAACAAATAGGTTTATGTTTTTTTTAAAGTTGGAATGTTTTGAAAGTGTCATGTAGTGTCAATTATCGTACACATGCTTTAACTAAGTGGGTTGCTTCTCATCTTGTTTTCGGAAGCATTTTCATAAGATTTTTCAATCTCTCTTACATTCGGATTAAGAGTGTAAAAAATCCTCTTTTATAACCATTTTTCTCCATTTATGAAGAAAAAAAAAAAGAAGAAGAAAAACAAGAAGATATACACCACCTGCATACCCGAAAAAGTTTTGTTAGGAGTATTACATTTTTTATAACAATTTATGTGTTATTTATTACATTGGCCACTAAAATGCAGACTACTACGTGGCAGTCTACATGACATTTATCATGTTTACAAACAGATAAGTCAATCCATGTAATACTTACTATGTTAAACACTAAAATATAAACCGTTATGTGAAAATTTGTATAACACTTATTTTTATAAAATATAGACTATCATGTGAGTTTGGCCCAAATCCCGACCCTCAGGGAAGAAAACAATAGGCAAGGGACGTGATGAACTACTACTTTTCAATCAAATAAAAAGATTTTTTTTTAAAAAAAATTTCTATACTAATGTTTGACCTACTATAAGAAATCATAAAATACTAGAGGATAGCACTACCTTGTGTGGACATTCCCGAGAAATAATGCTAGTACTATACATTGGATTTTTATTCCCCTTTATTTCTCAAATGTAATGTTGTTTTTAAAATAAATATTAGATCAAAATTTAATATGTAACTGATACAACATTGGTTAAAAAACAATGAAAATGCTTTTTGAGAGTGAGAAATCCTAAGATAATAAAATCAAATCATTTAATTAAATTAATAATCAAGACTTTAATAACTTGCATATTAAATTATTTAAAAAAATTTAGAGAATTCTACTATGTATTCTTTGTTCATCATTATTAAAAAGGAAAATCCTCATAATATTATACAAATTTACGTGACATGATCATATTTAATGATAAAAAAAATAAATAATAAAAAAAATTGTTAAATAAATTGAATTATTTAATAATTGATGTAAACATCACATAAATTAGTATATCATATACTAACGAAGAGACTTATAATAAAAAGATGTAGCGGTTAAAACATCTTTGACTAAACCTAAACGGACAAATGGAGGATGTATCTTCCACCAAATTCGGTATGCATACATGAGATTTACGTGTTTAACGGTTTAATTGCAAAAGTCTGAAGGTGAGGGTTCCATTCTACTACAAAAGTACAAACTGTCATAAATCTTCCTGTGTCATCCCTGACATCAAAGCAAAAATCAGGTCCCACTTCACATCCCACGGTGCTGAACTCATCCTAATTACTCATTTAGCGGCCGGGATTGAACACTGCCTCGCCAATCATGTTGCGGACTAGCACCGCAGCAGTCCATGTTTTGAATTATTTAGCTGTTGGATTCGGACACAGCGGAAAGCGAAGAAGACGATGAGTCAAGAAATCAAAGCCCCTCTCAGTAAGATTTTCATTTTCCTTCTAACTTTCTTGCATTTTCTCGTCAACTTTCTGACTCTCCAAACACTAAGCTAAGCTCCAGCTCTTCTTTCACCCATGCACAGTCCGGAAGAATCAAACCTTCGAATCTCAACCCTCCGAGTCCAATGCCGAGAACTCTCCGATCGAGCAAGTCGCTCTCACGGTTCCGGTCACCGACGACTCCTCCCTCCCGACCTTCACATTCCGAACGTGGATTCTCGGAACCCTAGCATGCGTCCTCCTCTCCTTCCTCAACCAGTTCTTCTGGTACCGTCGAGAGCCGCTATCGATCACGTCGATCTCGGCTCAGATCGCGGTGGTCCCGCTCGGCCACCTCATGGCCTCGACGATCACGCGCCGAGTGTTCTTCAGGGGGAGCGCGTGGGAGTTCACGCTCAATCCCGGCCCGTTCAACGTGAAAGAGCACGTGCTAATCACGATCTTCGCGAACTCCGGTGCCGGCAACGTGTACGCGATTCACGTCGTTAGCGCCGTCAAGATTTTCTACAAAAAAAGCTTGACGTTCGTGGTGGCGTTGCTCGTAGTTTTTACGACGCAGGTGTTGGGCTTCGGGTGGGCCGGGCTTTTCCGGCGGTACTTGGTGGAGCCCGCTGCCATGTGGTGGCCCCAAAATCTCGTGCAAGTCTCGCTCTTCAGGTTTTTTTTTCTGATCGTTCGATCAAGTTTCGTAATGTCTTTAGGGCGATTGTAATTAGAAAGTTTCGATTAGTTATAGTTTGTTATTGCAGTATTAATTGATGTCATCTTCGAATTCGATGCATATACTGTGAATTCACAGGGCACTACACGAGAAAGAGAAGAGGCCCAGGGGTGGGTTGACACGGAATCAGTTCTTCCTCATTGCCTTCATCTGCAGCTTTGCTTACTATGTCTTTCCGGGCTACCTATTCCCGATGTTAACGTCCCTTTCCTGGATTTGCTGGATATTCCCTAATTCTGTCCTTGCCCAACAGCTCGGTTCAGGACTCCACGGGCTTGGAATTGGTGCTTTTGGATTTGATTGGTCCAGTATATCCTCTTACCTTGGAAGCCCGCTCGCCAGTCCATGGTTTGCTACTGCCAACATTGCTGCTGGTTTTCTGCTTGTCATGTATGTCATTACCCCTATAGCTTATTGGCTTAATGTCTACAAGGCCAAGACTTTTCCAATTTTCTCAGATGGGCTGTTCACGTCTACTGGCCAAAGCTACAATATCTCAGCTATAATAGATGAAAACTTTCATCTTGACATGGGTGCTTATGAGCGTAAAGGCCCTCTCTATCTCAGCACCTTCTTTGCCGTATACTATGGTGTCAATTTCGCCTGCCTTGCCGCCACTATTGTTCATGTGTTCCTATTCCATGGAAGGTAAAACTCACTTTTCTGGTTGAACTGTTTGTTTGAAATTTGCAATGCGTTGTCTCTGATTGCTGTTAGACGGGCATTGCATCAATTTTAGTGGGCATGCTTTAGGATGTCTCTGCAACAAATTAAGACTTAGATGAACTCAAAAGGGTTTTTTCCAAAACAACAAAATTATTGTAGGTGATGCTGTTATGCTGGAGCATATGACTATATTCACGTGTGTGTCTACATGTATGCAATATGGCTGTTCTTAAATTGTTCCGTTGTTTCATAATTATCCTCAAGAGGAACCTGCGTAAGTATGTCATGTTAATCACCTTCAAGTATGGACTCCAGTCCTCACAAAAACTAAATTTGAAGTTTTCTTCTTGTTACTCAAACTACCTCTAATATTTACATCTAGATTGTTCTATGAAAGAGAGGCAGGGGCGGACTAGCTTATACATTGTATTTTATTTAGTAAATTCCACTCACTTTTTCAAGGGTGCAGGGAAATGTGGCAGCTAAGCAAGTCTGCCCTCCAAGAGAAGAACATGGATGTGCACACAAAGCTCATGAGAAAATATAAGCAAGTTCCTCAGTGGTGGTTCTTGTGCATCCTTTTGGTTAACATTGTGGCAACCATATTTACCTGCCAGTACTACAACAATCAACTCCAATTGCCATGGTGGGGCATCTTGCTAGCATGCTGTGTTGCCTTATTTTTCACTCTTCCTGTTGGAGTCATCGCTGCCACAACAAACCAGGTATGTCTCTGCACTATTTCACACATGCGGCATCGACTTTTGAGTGCTTTTATCTTTCTATCCACTCATTGTAATCGAAGTCTGGCAGAAGTTCATGGAAAGTTAGAATTGACCCTTATATAATCATTCTGTGTAAATTTATTAACAAGCATAGTTTTAATGCTTGTGCATGAATACTACATCTGCTGCACGTGTTAGTATTCTTCTATCTTCTAACAAGAGTACATCTTTTGCTCGTGAGCAGATGCCATCCTTGAATGTGATCACCGAGTATATTATTGGGTATCTCTATCCTGGATATCCGGTTGCCAACATATGCTTTAAAGTGTATGGCTACATAAGTATGAAACAGGCGATCACGTTTCTACAAGACTTTAAGCTAGGTCATTACATGAAGATTCCTCCGAGAGCAATGTTCATGGCACAGGTAAGTATCCTGTGCATTCCTCTTCCCAAATTGAAATGGAGAAGAGTGTTTTATCAACTTCTCTTAAATAAAATCATAAGAAATGCTAAATATTATTATTCTATCTACCATTCATTTAAAAAGGCTAACATGACACTCTTAACTAACTCTTGAATGAATAAAAAAAAAACTCAATGGTTGATGTGGAGTAGAGACAATTCTAGGATAAAAATATAGTATGTAGTAGTACTAAAATGATAAGCACCTATTTAATTCCTTAAGAGTAATGCTACTCTTCACACTCATTTTACACCGGCTAACGTGACGTGTAGCAATGATTATTTTTAGGTTGTAGGTACTGTAGTATCAGCATTGGCCCATTTAGGAACGGCATGGTGGCTTATGGACACCATTCCAGACATATGTGACAGGTCATTGCTGCCAACAGGCAGCCCGTGGACTTGCCCCGGCGATCATGTATTCTATGATGCTTCTGTCATCTGGGGTCTGATTGGGCCTCGAAGAATTTTTGGAGATCTTGGCCACTACTCTGCCATCAATTGGTTTTTCTTAGCTGGGGCTGTAGCTCCTGTTCTGGTTTGGCTCGCACACAAGGCCTACCCAAACAAGCATTGGATTAGACTTATCAATATGCCTGTGCTCTTAGGGGCAACAGTCAACATGCCTCCTGCCACTGCTGTCAATTACACCAGCTGGATTCTTATTGGGTTTGCCTCAGGCTTTATTGCTTATAGGTACCATCGTGTTTGGTGGAGTCGCCACAACTATGTGCTATCCGGGTCACTTGATGCTGGATTAGCCTTCATGGGAGTATTGTTATACTTGTGTTTAGGGATGGAGCACGTTCGACTCGACTGGTGGGGGGCTGATTCAGATGGATGTCCCTTGGCTTCTTGTCCAACAGAAGTAGGGGTTATAGTCAAAGGCTGCCTAGTTCTCTGATTGAAGTGTGTATCAAATGCAAAATGAGCAGGCAATTCATAGATTGTGGCTTGGTTAAGGGAACCCATTGGAGTTGTAGCAAAATCTAGTCTTTATAGGGCAATTGTTAGTGCTTATGGACCACCCTCGGGTGATCTATGATCAGGATGAAGCATAGGTGGGTGGAACCAATTGGAGGTCCAAATTGACTGATGTTGAGGAATCAACGGATGAGTTGTTGTTAGGGATTTAATGCTGCTAGTAGAGAGTAAATTTCATCTGTGTATGATTCTTTGATACTGTAGCTATGTAAAGTACAAGAAATACATTGAAATTTACTGATTGTCACTGTGTATATTCTTTTCTGAATTTGTTCTGTACATTAGCTGGCAATGTTGTTTGGCAAATGAAATGAAGCAGAGCCTTCTGCTTCCGACAATGATCATGCTATACAATTCAAAGTCATGGTCGTGTCCTTGACTCATTGTCCCTCTATTCTCGTTTGTGTTCGATTCAAATTTCATTTCTTGTTTTTTAATGATAAGCAACACACAGAAACCTGTGGGATATGAACCAAGGATTTCACCATCCACTTTACAAAGGGAGATGAATAGAATGGAGTATCATCACCAATTAGACAATTACCCTATGGCACTATTCTTAACTTCGTACATTGCACAGTTTTTTTAATGATTTATTGCTACTGAATGAATAACCTAAATTCTTCACTCAACAGATGCAAGTTATCATGAAGAAATTTGCACAACCTACTCATCAATTCCTTCTTTAGGTTCGATTGGAGGCGGCGGCAACACCGTTTTCACCATCCCTACTAGCTCTTCCACATCTTCAAAACGATCGCCACATTGCTCTATAATCTGTTAGGAAAAAGTAACTAAAGCATGTGCCTACAAAACCTCACGTTATTATAATAGAACCATCAATGCATCACCAAGAATAGGATGATTATCTTGTGAGAACAACCTTATGATAATCTCATCAAAATACCATTCCATTCCCCTGCAGCATTGGGTAGCACAGCAATATGATATGGGATCTCTGTGATGGTAAATCTTTGTTTTCAAGAGATCTCATTCATGATCAAATGTCAATCCTACAAATC
The DNA here is from genome assembly GCA_900184695.1 of Betula pendula. Lineage (NCBI taxonomy): Eukaryota > Viridiplantae > Streptophyta > Magnoliopsida > Fagales > Betulaceae > Betula > Betula pendula. The sequence continues at coordinate 454,581 of FXXK01000023.1, read as the reverse complement.
CTGACCAACACTCGGGAAGCTGAAATCAGTCACAACGTAGTACTTGAATCAACAATATCCAAAAGACAAATCCTTGGGCACATAGAAGAAGAAGCCTCAGAGAGTAAATTGTTTTTTTCATCAAAACTTAGGACACGTTTAGTATGTAAAATGACTATTCCGTGGAGTAGCCTTTATTAAAAATAGATTAGCCTTGGATTAACCATCCTGATAGCCATAAGAAAATGATTATTTATTCAATTGAAAAAATAGCTATTCCTCTCAATTTTGAGAGGAATAATTATCTTTTTCAATTGAATGAATAGTTATTTAATTCTCGTAACTATGAGAATAGTTATTATAAAGCTAATCCAACCTTGTACTCAAAAGATGTAACTCTAACAAGAACTCAAGTTGAATCCTTTACAGCTCCTTTAGACCGTAGAAAGTCAAGAACTTCAAAATTGATAAGTGTGCCGGCATTCGCCATTAGACTGCAAAAATGTTTAGAAATATTTATATCCATACAAACCCAAATAAGAAAAACAAAAGGCATGATAATTTATAATCTTTAAGGGCTCAAACTCATTTAAGAAATAGGAGCCCAACTACCAAAAGCAAAAGCAGAACGACATAGTAAAAGGGAAAGCACATACATCTTCATCACCAGGAAATCAGAGACCAAGATTTGGTACACAATAATGTATGGTAGTGCTTCAATACACCTACCTCACAACAAGAAAAAGAGTACTTTAAGTTTTACAATAAAATCAGAGAATAAGACAGCAGCCACCCGAGAATTCAAATATAAAAATCTTGTTTCCCAAGAACTCCCATTCCAAAAGTACGACAAAGCAATAAAACCCAAGAATGCACCACCTTTACATTTAAATAAAATTTACGTGACATGATCATATTATCTTAATGATTAAAAAAAAATTGTTAAATAAAATTAATTGTTTAATAATTGATGTAAATAACACATAAATTAGTATATCATAGAGTAAGAAAGAGATTTAGAATAAAAATATGTAGCGGTTAAAAATCTTTGGCTAAACCTAAAAGGACAAATGGAGAATGTGGCAGCTAAGCAAGTCTGCCCTCAAAGAGAAGAACATGGATGTGCACACAAAGCTCATGAGAAAATATAAGCAAGTTCCTCAGTGGTGGTTCATGTGCTTTTGGTTAACATTGTGGCAACCATATTTACCTGCCAGTACTACAATAATCAACTCCAATTGCCATGGTGGGGCATCTTGCTAGCATGCTGTGTTGCCTTATTTTTCACTCTTCCTGTTGGAGTCATCGCTGCCACAACAAACCGGGTATGTCTCTGCACTATTTCACAAATGCGGCATCTACTTTTGAGTGCTTTTATCTTTCTATCCACTCATTGTAATCGAAGTCTAGCGGAAGTTCATGTAAAGTTAGAATTGACCCTTATATAATCATTCTGTGTAAATTTATTAACAAGCATAGTTTTAACGCTTGTGCATGAATACTACATCTGCTGCACGTGTTAGTATTCTTCTATCTTCTAACAAGAGTACATCTTTCGCTCGTGAGCAGATGCCATCATTGAATGTGATCACCGAGTATATTATCGGGTATCTCTATCCGGGATATCCGGTTGCCAACATATGCTTTAAAGTGTATGGCTTCATAAGTATGAAACAGGCGATCACGTTTCTACAAGACTTTAAGCTAGGTCATTACATGAAGATTCCTCCGAGAGCAATGTTCATGGCACAGGTAAGTATACTGTGCATTCCTCTTCCCAAATTGAAATGGAGAAGAGTGTTTTATCAACTTCTCTTAAATAAAATGATAAGAGAAAATGCTAGATGCTATTATTCTATCCACAATTCATCCAAAAAGGCTAATGTGACACTCTCAACCAACTTTGGAATTAATCATTGCTAAAAAAAAAAAAATCAATTGTTGATTTGGAATACCACACCAATATTGTTGGACAATTGTAGAATAAAATTATAGTATGTAGCATTACTTTTTTTTTTTTTTTTTATTAAGTAATAGTATGTAGCATTACTAAAATGATAAGCACCTATCTAATCTCTTAAGAGTAATGCTACTCTTCATACTCATTTTACACCAGTTAACGTAGCCTATAACAATGATTATTTTTAGGTTGTAGGTACTGTAGTATCAGTATTGGCCCATTTAGGAACGGCATGGTGGCTTATGGACACCATTCCAGACATATGCGACAGGTCATTTCTTCCAGCAGGCAGCCCGTGGACTTGCCCCGGCGATCATGTATTTTATGATGCTTCTGTCATCTGGGGTTTGATTGGGCCTCGAAGAATTTTTGGAGATCTTGGCCACTACTCTGCCATCAACTGGTTTTTCTTAGCTGGGGCTGTAGCTCTTGTTTTGGTTTGGCTCGCACACAAGGCCTTCCCAAACAAGCATTGGATTAGACTTATCAATATGCCTGTGCTCTTAGGGGCAACAGTCATCATGCCTCCTGTCACTGCTGTCAATTACACCAGCTGGATTCTTATTGGGTTTGCCTCAGGCTTTATTGCTTATAGGTACCATCGTGTTTGGTGGAGTCGCCACAATTATGTGCTATCTGGATCACTTGATGCTGGATTAGCTTTTATGGGAGTATTGGTATACTTGTGTTTGGGGATGGAGCATGTTAGACTCGACTGGTGGGGGGTTGATTCAGATGGATGTCCTTTGGCTTCTTGTCCAACAGAAGTAGGGGTTATAGCCAAAAGTTGTCCAGTTCTCTAATTGAAGTGTCTGTATGAATTACAAAATGAGTCGGCGATTCATAAACAGTAGCTTGGTTAAGGGAACCTACTAGAGTTGTTGCAAAAGCTAGTCTTTATAGGGCAATTGTCAATGCTTATGGACTGCACCCGGGTAATCTATGATCAGGATGAAGCTTAGGTGGAACCAGTTGGAGGTCCAAATTGACAGGTGTTGAGGAATCCGCAGATGAGTTGTTGTGAGGAATGAAATGCCACTAGTAGAGAAAATAAATTCTATTTGTGTACATGATTCTTTGATACTGGAGCAATGTAAAGTGCAAGAAGTACATTGGAATTTACTGATTGTCAATTTGTATATTCTTTTATTAATTTATTCTGTACTCTAGCTGGCAATGTTGTTTGGCAAATAAACTGTGATTGACATGAAGTAGAGCCTTCTGCTTCCGACAATGATTATGCTATACAATTCAAAGTCATGGTCGTGTCCTTGACTCGTTGTCCCTCTATTCTCGATTGTTTTCGATACAAATTTCATTTCTTGTTTTTCATTGGTAAGTTACATACACAGCCGGTGGAACCATAATTATGCTATACAATTCGAATTTATGGTCATATTCTCGATTGTGTTCGATTCAAATTTCATTTCTTGTTTTTTAATGATAAGCTACACACGGAACCTATGGGATATGAACCAAGGACTTCACCCTTCACTTTACAAATGGAGACGAGTAGAATGGTGTATCATCACCAATTAGACAATTGCCCTCTGGCATTTTTCTTAACTTCGTACATAGCACAGTTTTTTTAATGATTTATTACTACTGAAGGAATAACCTAAATTCTTCACCCAAGAGATACAAGTTATCATGAAGAAATTTGCACAACCTACTCATCAATTCCTTCTTCAGGTTTCCCTACAGATTCAGGTTCAGTTGGAGGCGGTGGCAACACCGTTTTCACCAACTCTACTAGCTCTTCCACATCTTCAAAACGATCGCCACATTGCTCTATAATCTGTTAAACACAAGGGAACAAGTAACTAAAGCATGTGCCAACCAAATCTCACGTTATTATAATAGAACCATCAATGCATCACTAAGAATAGGATGATTATCTTGTGAGAACAACCTTATGATAATCTCATCAAAATACCATTCCATTCCCCTGCAGCATTGGGTAGCACAACAATATGATATGGGATCTCTGTGATGGTAAATCTTTGTTTTCAAGAGATCTCATACATGATCAAATGTCAGTCCTACAAATTCTGACCAACACTCAGGAAGCTGGAACCAGTCAAAGCCCAGTACTTGAATCAACAATATCCAAAAGACAAATCCTTGGGTACATAGAAGAAGAAGCCTAAGACTAGAGAGTAAATTGTTTGATAACCATATGTACATGCTTTGAGTTCATCATAATAAATTTTCTTCTAGGTACCGAAAAAAGGTTTGTAATAAATTAGTATAGAAAAACTCGAAAATGTTTGTCATAAAAGGAGTCAAGAAAATCTAAAAAAGAAAACTTGAAAAGAGCAACCAGCAGCTGCCTCCACCAACAGAAGTTCAAGGACTGAGACTACTATGCAAGAAATATTTTTCACCATGTTCACGTTAATGCTTCTATTTAGTTTCTGGTTTCAAAAGTATACCAAGACAGCTCTTCTTCAGAACGTTAGAGATCAAAAGGCATCTACAACTAAAATATTGACTTAAACAGTGTTCAATGCAACATTTTGTACACTCCTAGAGACTGAACCCAACTGATCATCTCTTGATAACAAAGTCATTTAGGTTATAAAATGTAACATAGAGTCAATCATTTCTTCACTAAAGCATGAAAGTTGCAAGCAGTCTTTTTCACCAAAACTTAGTTTGATGGGCTCTGAAAGAACCAATTGGTGCATTACCACTTCTTCATCACTTTGAGGGTGATTCCACATGTATAACTAAAGAAGCACGAGACAAACATTCCGGGACAAGCAATTACCATTTTAGTTATGATGAATAAATCCTTTACTCAATAATTGAAAGACACAATGTTCTATTCCCTATTGAATCTCCCTACACATCTCACACTTGTAGACGCTCTCAGCCTATTTAACATAGGGTTCCCACTGCCCAGATTCAGGACCCACAACTCGCTACATATGTATGGCTTCAGTTTATAAACACAAAACATAGAGCATATGCTGAGAGACGTAATGATGTTCTCTGGCTACTAACAATATAAATATTAAAAGAGAGAGGAAAACAAAAGAAAAAGGACACTGACAAAGATATTTTTCTAGAATTTACCGAATAAATCCCAACTGCAGAAGACGGCCTAATGTTGATGATATTTAGCACCTCAGCCTTCGCAAGGTCAAACTTTTTACACCTCTCCGAGAATTCATTGATATTCTCTTTGGTTTGCTTACAAGCAGCAGTTTCAGCCAAATAATCATACACCTATAACACCAAGAAAGAAAATAATCTTCATTTTATCCAACAAAAATGAAAACAAATAAACTTGGGTGGTGATATAGAAGAGTAAAATCTAACCTTGTACTCCGAAGGTGCAACTTTAGCAAGAACTCGAGTTGAATCCTTTCCGGCCCCTTTAGACCGTAGAAAGTCAAGAACTTCAAAATTGGTAAGTGTACCGGCATTCGCCATTAGACTGCAAAAATGTTTAGAAATATTTATATCCATACAAACCCAAATAAGAAAAACAAAAGGCATGATAATTTATAATCTATAAGGGCTCAAACTCATTTAAGAAATAGGAGCCCAACTACCAAAAGCAAAAGCAGGACGACATAGTAAAAAGGGAAAGCACATACATCTTCATCACCAGGAAATCAGAGACCAAGATTTGATACACAATAATGTATGGTAGTGCTTCAATACACCTACTTCACAACAAGAAAAAGAGTACGTTAAGTTTTAAAATAAAATCACAGAATAAGACAGCAGCCAACCGAGAATTCAAATATAAAAATCCTCTTTCCCAAGACCTCCCATTCCAAAAGTACGAAAAAGCAATAAAATCCAAGAATGCACCATCTTTACATTTAACTCACAGCTCAACAAACACACATACATACAGCATCACAAATGATCAAATAATTGGTCTCATTCTCTCATTCAGAGTAATGCATATTCAGAAAGCACATAAATCCTTTTACTTTCCCAACTCATACCAATCCATAGGAAGCAAACAGATACCCACTAACCATCAGTCCATGATAGGCAGATTAACAATAAAATTACGAAAAATAAAGCACTTTTATCATAAGCAGTAACACGAAGCATCAAAATCACAGCAACTAAAGCACAGAGCTGACTATACAATAACAACCAAAAGTTTGAATCTCAGCCACTCATTGTAAGGATTTTCAACCCACAAAATAATCAAAAAACTTCGCTGAACTGAAGCCCATACAAAGATTTGACTCGCTCAAGACAATTCTGTTATCGTTCAAACACCAAAACAGTAAACACACAAAAAAACAAAATTTAAACTTTCATGCTCTTTTTCTTTTCTGTGTGTTTTCTCGGGAACCCAACAGAGAATTAGACGGAAAACAAAGAACAAAACACCTTGGAAAGTATGCTTTACCAATGAGATATAACGCTCTCCAAACGCAGCTATATTGTTCGATACAATCGCAAAGAGATATATAAAACTATAGAAATATAGTGAGAGCTTTACAGAGAGAGACGCTGAGGTTTTAGGAGAGGGTTATGTGGAGAAGCAGAGGAAGTGGCTGTGGCAGAAGGGCGTCGAAATTTCGCCCTTTCTCTGTGTGTGTGAGAGAGAGAGAGAAAGCGAGCTTACGATTTTTTGGAGAGACCCAAATCTATATGGGCTTGGGCCTTCTTTTTAAGTTTTTTCTTTTTCTTTTCTATTTTTATTGTTTGTATTTTTAGTCCACGTTGCATAAGGTGCGAGGCTGCGAGCAACACGTTGCTTTAAACGACACCGTTCACTTGTGGACAGCTTCACTGCTGAGCCCTCTCTATAGCTGTAGAGGTTTCCTCATTTCTTTCGTTGTGCAAGCAAAAGAACGATGGCGAGCAGTGTGGGCCGTTTATTCTCATCGAGCGCTCTCAAGCAGACCTTCTCCCACATCGGATCCGATCCGGTCACTCGCTCCGTGTCGAACCCAGTGAGCCGACTCATCTGCTCCGCGACTCAGCAGCCCCACCCGCTCGAAGAAAATCCTAACAAGCCACAAGCAGAGACTACCGAAAATGATCTCCCAAACGAAAGCCAGGAAGATCCTGAAGATGAAGACGACGACGATGGTTTAGTGAATAAAGCGACTGGCGAGGTCGGTGGGCCCCGTGGCCCCGAGCCCACCCGGTTCGGCGATTGGGAGCGAAACGGTCGGTGCTCTGATTTCTGAGATATTTTATTGTATTTTGCTTTGGTGATGCGATGTCCTTTTGCGCAAATCACTTTTTTTATGGTTGGGTTTTCGTATTTTGAAAAGAAGAAATAAAATCAATTGTACTGTTTTTGTTTTCTCTGAGGAACGTAAAATTTACCGTATACCTGGATAGATTTTTCAGCTCTAGATTTATCTCGCATTTTTGTTATTGGTTGGTTTTTGGATGAACAGTGCCCCCCATTTCCAATGATTTTTAAGCTTGAAAACATAAGAATCAAATAGAAATTATTCTAGGAATAGCTCCTGCTTCTGCTGAGACTAAGTGTTTATTAATAATTATTTGGAGGGTTTCCCAAGGGAGTTATTAGTATGCCTTTTACGTCGATGATTTTGGGTAAATATTGATTCAGGTTATTGAATTTTGACTATTCTTGATTTTGTGAGAGAGCTGGGAAGTATTGGGTATAGGAATGGAATGTTGATGGACTGTTCTGTAGATTTAATGATGAACTATTAGAAGACAGAATAACTATCATTCATAATGATGGAGATATTATCGGGATGATTATTCCATTCTGATGGATTGAGGAGGAGATAAGAAGAAAAGATAACATAAGCAGTAAGAGCATGGTTTAGTTCTTTTTTATGCAAGCCCGATCTAGCCCTCTATACGAGCTACTTCTCGGCCTAATCAGTAAGATGTGATAGCATTCAATCATGGTAGACTGCCCCTGAAGACTTGCCAGAAAGAAGGGATTTGTCACCTGAAATAGCAATTGTCACGAAAAATCTCCGGTTTCTAGCCCAAAATACGGGGTTTGCATAAAGTTGTCACTGAAAAGTGGGCTTCTATGAAGGGTAATTGCGTTGCTGCCAAAAACCCGGGTTTCAAGAAATCAGTGTCGCAAAAGTAGCTCTCTATGAATAGGATCGGGTTTGCTACCGAAAATACGGGTTCTGGCGCTTATGTCTATGAGAAGTAGTTCTACTCTAATAGTATTATCAAGACGTGAATCAAACTATATAACTCATGTAGTGCTTATGTCAAAATACAAAAATGAATTATGCTTGAAATAATTATTTTTATTATATATATATATATAATTTAACACTAAATTTATTTTATTTTATTTCTTATATTAAATTATTTTATTTTATTTCTTATATTCTTAATAAAGTCTATTCTACGTATAAGCGATCCCCATGTTTGGCCCCCCAATACTTTTGGTTATAATTTACTAAAATCTATACGCATGGGCTCTGTAGTCGAAACACTTCATTTGAGGTGGATGCGTTTTCCATCTTAGCAATGCATTTATTTGTCTTAAGCATATGTTTGAACAAAGTTCTACCGTCCACGCATAAATGTTTACCCATAGCACGCGATTCTGTGGCCCACTCATTGGCATCTTAGGATGTCAACATAGTTTATAAAAAAAAAAAAAAATAGAATCGATGCAATTATTAGAGCTCATATCAAGCCATGTACATCAGCGAAGCAATAACAACTGCTTCAGAGATCAAAGAGTTCGTTCCATTTCAGTGATTGTATACAATGGAGATTATCAACACTTTCACCAGAAGAGCAGAATTCATTGTCAAATGGCTGAAATTGCTTCCCATCTTCTATTATGGTAATAGGCTTTCTCCACCAGTGATATGAACTCTGCATTGCTGTGACAGTCTCCACATATATTCAAGGTTCTTAGTTACCAAAACACTGGATGGAAATGGCTAGCTTCCCATTGCGCTTTTATTGAATGTAACCTTTTCTGCATCATCATATAGAAAAATTTTGAGCTTCAGACACAAATTTAAGTTTTTTTTCATATGATCGACTTCACAGAAGCTCAAATCCGGAAATAAAATATAGCTATCCTACCTCAGTTCAATCAATATTAACAGTACACCCTTTCATTCACCTGTATCGCAAATTGTTCAAAATGACTACAAACAAAGACTCTTCTGCCATAACTCATAAGCTTTAACCCTCTTTTACACAGCGTGTTTTCTCAAGTCAAGTAAGAGACCTTTAAGAGGAAGAACATGAGAAGAGTATTTGAGACAGAATTTTTTTTGTTAATCATGTAGTCTAATGTGTTTTGGTTTTGGATTAAAATTCAAAGGGTTTCAATTTGGGATTATGGAGTACACATCGGTTAATCTTTCTGTGTTTAAATTTAATGTTGTTATTACCAACAAGAATCAGCTTTTTGTTGATTAAATTTTGACCAGTAATCAATTGTTCTTAATTTCATGCTCAAACTCTAGAATTCACTCAAGAAAAATAACGACAATTTCTTGATAAAATCTAATGCCGATGTAATTCATTCATAAAACCTCTTAAGGCTTGAACAATTCTAAGATTCGCCCAAAAAATCAAGACTTGTTTTCACATATACTCACGTAGAAATCCAATACACAAAGTCATTAAATAGTGCAGGAATGCTAAAATCCACACATACTCAGATTTAATATAGACAGTAAATTAAGGCATAACAGATCACCAAAGAGCTCCTCGCACTTACATTCAAGGTCGAATTTTAGCATGGATTTGGTGAAACCCAAATTGGAGGCCAATAATTCGGAGAACACCGATTTCGCTGGCAAGAAGGCAAATGTTCAATGCTCCCATCCAACAACTTGAATATACCCGAATCATCGTCTCCAGAAACACGATAATATTTGAAATCACTATCATCTGTGAAATAGATACAATTCCCTAAACATCCCTTAAAATCAGAAGCCAAAAACGACACCGATGAGTTTTCCCCAAGAAACAACATCCGATCACCCAAGCTTGTAACCCTCTCCCACTGTGGCTCGCTCCAATTCATTCTGAAAACCTCAAACCTCACCGTTTTGTAGGATACCATCTTGTTTGGGTCAACGTCGTCGTATTGTATATCCACATACCGCGACACCAACAACAAATCGTCGTCCCCTGAATTTACCAAATACTGCATGTCGCCGCCCATCTGTAACGTGGGTCTGATAAAGGAAACAATCGGCGATGCGCCGTTTACATCACATACAGCAAGCGCGCCGTACTTGTCCACCACGTAGAATAGGTCGTTGTAATATATTACGTCATCGCAGCAAAACATCGTGCGGGGTATCAAAGTCCATGTTAGATCGCCCTTCTTACAGTACGCTAAAATATCGCATTGGTTGCTAATCGCCATTGCCATGAAGTTGTTGCTAAGTGGGGACGACGAGAAAACGACTTTCTTGATAAACGAGTCGAGCATTTCCCGCAGAGTACGCATGTAGATCTCGCCCATCGCGTCGTCTATTTCGAATTCAAATAAGTTGAAGCTCTGGGCATTGGAGTAGGCAGAGAACGGAGGGAGGTGTAGGCTGGCTTGGGTGAGAGGGTTGAAGAGAAGGACCGCTTGAGACTCGTGAACGACGTGAAGGACCACGAGCCAGCCGTGGGACGAGCCGCCAAGGAAAGTCCAGTGAGAGACGGCCTCTGGGACCTCGAGATGTTGGAGTTTGCGGCTGCAGAGATCGAAGAATGCTGGATCGGGTCGGTTTGATTCCGCGTTGGGGAGCATGAGCCATGGGAGCTGAGGAGGGAGGTCGCGCGGGGTGTTTGGGACAGAGTATCGCACACTGTGACAGACGGCGCGGAACCGAATGTAATCGGCGTAAATCTTGATGTTGTCGGCGATTGATTTCAGTAGTTCTTGCGGGAGTTGCGACCAGTCATTGGCCATTTTCTGCAAAGACCTCCTGTTTTTCCAGGAATTGAGATTTGAGAGAGAATGTAGTGGATCGTCTAAATTAGGGTTTATTTAAAGAAGAAATGGAAGGGGCGATCAGCAATCACAGGTGGCTTAATCTGAGGGTTGCTGGAACGCGTGGCGTGCATCGGTCCAATCTCGTGTGGTTGCATTAGTTTTGCCAGTATCTTTTGCATCTGTTTAGGATGATGTGGCAGTTGGATCATTTAAGTCAGCGTGTGTTGCGGAATGGGCTCTTGGGCCGTTGGGCCAAACTTCTTTCAGTTGAATTCTATATTGTAAATGTCAGAAACAAAAATTTGCAGGTCCACTGAAAAATAAACAAAAATCCCAAAAAAGTAGCAGCAAAAGCAAAACTTGTTGTGCAGAAGAATGGCACAGGATAACTCTGAACACCCTTAACTGATATCAAATAAAAAACTAGCCGTTATCTGATTCAAGCAAGAGTCACAATCCAACTCAAAGAGTGAAAGATGATAGACATGATCAACCTCCGATCCGCAGCACTCTGCTCAGTCCTCTAGCTGATCTAGGAGACTTCGTGTATTTCGTTTATCTCTAACATTTGAATTACGTTGTATTATCATATAGGATTGCCTGAGATTTTTGAATTACTCAAAGAGTTCTCTTTGCATTCTCCTGGACTTTGTCATTCAAATTTCATGAGCTGGTGTTCTATCTTTATCGGTATCTTTAACTTCAACCTCGTTGATTTATGAAAAATGTAAGAAAAGTTATTCATATCTCTCTAAATATTATCATCACCATTAAATTTGTAAGTCTCATACATAAAACTCATATAAATTTATAGATCCAATAATAATAATGATATTTAAAAAAATAAGAGATAAATTCGGATAACTTTTCTAACAATTCCTTTAATTTATATAGACAGCTATAGGACCGCGATATATGTCAATTCAATGCTAATACAACAAGGGTCTCATATTTTGATTGTTGTTCCTGGTGAGACTTATGTATTATTGGATGGTTGTTTGGAGCAAACAAGCAAGGCAATAGAACATTCCTTTCAAATAAAAAAAAAATTGCAAAATTAGTCCTTTCACCGATTTGCAATACGATCCCGTGGTATAAAAAATTTGGATTTGGCTTACGTGCTCTAAAAATATTACACCCCAAATGCTGTTGTTTTTTCTATTGTTCATATTTAAATTCACACTTTTTCTTTCTCATAAAATACATGAATCTTGACTACTAAAAAAATTACATTTTATATGCTTAGTTTTTCTACAGCACTTAAGGCAAATCCTATAAATTTTGTTGAGAGCTCAATAGGGTATGTAAAAATAACAAATAAGTCAATGTACTTAATTTCCATATAAATTTTTAACGAAACTGTCAAAATGCTATATCAATACTAATCAAATTATAACATGTGTCATCTATAATAAATATATATAATATTATATATATATAATATATATATATATATATATATATATATATATTATTATATATATATATATATATATATATATATACAAATTAGAAACTAAAAACGAATATCTCAATTTTAAAAACTAATAATATAAAATAAATAAATAACGATTATATTGCCATGTTGACAAATAGTCACATCATCTCCTATAAAATTGTATTATGTGTTCATCATACCATATCATACTTGACATGTTAATATCACTTATCACCTTAATATTTAACATATTAAACTATAATTATACCCTTTATGCTAAAAAAGTAAAAAATAACTGGTTGACTCTCCTTTATGATCCACCCCTCCATAAAAGGTGGAGGACGTGGAGGCACTGTGGCCTTTGTGAGGGGTGGGTCACAGAGCCTCCATCACCTACTAGTGAATAATGTTTTAGGAACCTTCTTGAGATGTAGGTTTTGAATGCCTTTTACAAAGAAAAATGCTAGGTGTATAAAAGTTTTTGTATAAATTTTTTTTATAAAATGAGGTGGCATTAAATAATTGAGTAAGATAAATTCAAATTTTGAATTACCCAATCAGTTAGTACCACCTCATTTTATAAGAAATTTTTGTACACTTATTATTTCTTTTTATAAAAGGGTTATAGGACTTTTAAGATCAAGATAACTCCATAACCTTCTTTCTCCTCTACATAAGGTAGCCACACTTTCATTTTTTTGCAAAATTATAAATAAAGAGCCAACTCTGCATTTTCTCAAAATAAGTAATTGTACACAATAAAAATATTTTATCAAATTTAGACCACTACAATACAATTTTAAAAAGACTTATAACCAAAACATTTTTTCAAAGATAACATAAAATTGAAAAATAATAGAAATTATATTTTTGTTCTACGATTATATTAAGATGTAGCAATTTTAACCAATTTTTTGATTTTTTTTTTTTTTTAAATAAAAAATAAAAATTGATCTAGAATTGATCGATACTTTGATGGTAGCATTGTCGGATTAAAAACTACGTTTTTATCGTTACTCCGTAAAATTTCCTCATATCAACGGTTGTCAATGATATCTATCATTCTTAACGACTCATCGTTTATCGCTTCGTCGTCGAATGCAAACCACACTACGTAAATCAAACTTGAACCATGGAAGTTTCTAGAACCACCGGGAAGGCCTCGTCCTTGAGATGGCAAATCCTCCGCCAAGCCCTTCTTCGTCGTCCTCCTCCGCTAATCCCCGGTACTTCCTTTATAACCAATTTTATCGCTAATCAATCAATTTTCTCAATGTGGTTAATCATCGATTTGCTCGCAGAAGAAGAAGAGCAATCTGAAACGGGCATTAAGCGCATTTCAAGGAAGGCATCGCAGGGGTTCAACTTGATTCCCTGCCACGTAGTGGACGACGACGCCGTTTTAGCTTCGGGCTCTTTGAAGCGCCCCGGTCACGCTAGAGAGGCTCGCGTGTGCTACACGTTGCCCGTCGACGGAGCTCCCAGGCTTTTCCTCACGTGAGTGCTAAATTTCAGATTTTTCCTCATTCATTTTTGTGCTGTTTGTGATTTTAATTTGTGGGTAATGTGTGAAAGATTAGTTTGAGGTTGATTATGAATCATTCATGCTGATCCCAAATGTTAATTTGGTTTTTATGAACGGTTTGCTTACTTGGTGTCTAGTGAAGGAAAGTGCTTTTATTTTTAACAAAAATTTGCCGTCTCAAGAATGGGTAAGTTGTATTTTTTTGAAAATAATGGAAAAAGCAGTGTTTGGTGCATGTAATTCATAGTTTTCCTGAAAAAGGGGGGGGGGGGGTGGTTAATTGTAAATTAGCGTTGCTCATTAATGCATGGATATAATGCTGTATTAATGAAGATCTTGTTTAAGTAGTCGTTTTCTTTGGGATCAAGTGTTGCATCTTTATAATCAAGTATTAGCTCAGTGTGGTCTTTGGGAAAATGAATCTTGCATGTTTTGGGTGTGAAATGGTTACTAATATGTAGACTTTATGCAGACAAAGAGTGGACGAGCGTGCTGACCTTGGTGATTTTGAGATATGCAATAGATACAATGTTGACAACACTGGGCTTGTTTGTAAGTTTCTCTTCGTTCTTCATGAGCTTGTTCCTGGACCAGGCTTTGTGCTTAAAGAAGAGCCTTTGCTTTTTGTTGTTTAAATTGGTTAGCTGTATTATTTGTTCTCAACATTCCTCTTCGTTGGCCACAAATACGTGAGATATATCTGTGGTTCATCCTAGGGAGGTTCTCTCACATTGTTTGGAATTGCTAATTTGAAAGATTATTCGAGGCATGGTTGGAATGGTTCTCAATGAAACTTTACTTCTTTTTTTTTTTTTTTTTGAAGTGAGAGATAGAAAAAGTGTTTAGGCAGGCGTTTTGAGGGCATCATTTTGGTAGTTTCTCTGTTTTCAGTCCAAATTTGAGAAAACATGGAGAACATGTTTTCTCATTATGGAAATTTGGTAATTATGGAGACTTGTCTAAAACAATACACAATTTGAACAATTGACCTCCAAACCTTCCTTAGATCTATCACAGCCCCTCTTCTCATCAGCGGCATTGTGGTACTGGATGGTTTGGGGGTTTAATGTCAGGGGTGTGGTGATGGTGGTGTGATGGTGCAGTGATGATGGTGTGGAAGTATGATGGTGCGGTTCAGGGGTCAAATAGCGGTGTGTTGGTAGGAGGTTTTGGTCATGACATCATGAAGGTGTGGCAATGGGGGAAGTCATTGGTGCATTTGTGCCACAGTTTTAGGTTTTGCTATTTTGTGGGATTGTTGGTGGTCTCAGTATGGGTGTGGTGATCTGGTGTCAGTGGTTTGGGTCATGAACACAGTATGGTGATGATGGAATTTTGACTGTATGTGTTGGATGATGGTGTGGTGGATCTGGTTTGAGGTCTGGCGGTGCTTTGAGCGAATGGGTATTGCTATTGGGCATGATTAAGCAGCGAATTGGGTATTATTTGAGTGTTCAAGTGGCAGTTGTTGGTGGCTTTGTCCATGGATGTGGCAGTTGGTTGGTGTGTTGGCGGTTCAGGGAGCCGCCAGCACTAATAGGGCTTGGTTTGGTTTGAGTGGTGACCATGAGGATGTATTTGGCCTTGAGTAGAGGCGGTTTGATGGTGCAAGAGTGATATTTTGGTGGTTTTGGGGTGTTTTGATTTTGAGGTGTGCAGTTTGTGGCAGACATGGTGTTTTGGGCTAGGGATAGAGTGCCCGTGATGGAAGGCGAGGGAAAAGCCCCACTCTCTTTATTCTGAAAATTCAGAGCATAGCATACCAAACAAATTAACTGTTTTCTGAAAATATTTTTTAAGTTTGCTTCTTTCCAACCAATTGTTTTTACTGAAAACAACAAGAAACCGTTTTGTTCTCATTTGCGAAATCATGTTTTCGATCGAATCAAGCCTTTGGCATCCTATCCTTTCAAGTGCAAGCACTGGTCTGTTTGTGATATTGAATATCCTATAGCATGTCCTTGTTCGCATTACTCCTTATGAGAAAGTAATGTCTTTATGTCATTAGTTTCATGACATCGCTCTTGGTTTTGTTTTGTTTAGAAATTTATACAGATTAGCTAAGATCCAAATCTGGGACAAGATTAACCTTTAGTTTCTTAAATGGTTCTCTTCTTGAGTTTCTCCATTAGACCAAAATGAAATATTATTGTGGGTGATTTCATCTATATGGAGGGGAAGAATGGTAGTTACAAATAACATGTTTTGTATTTTGATGGAAGATATTTCATTTCAATGTGAAATAGGAACTCATTCAATCTAATTCCTTGATTGTTTCCTACCTTATTCACATGTGATCATTGAGTCTGCACTTCTCTGTGTTAAACATCTTCAAGGCTCTTTTATTGCACAATGGATATGTGATTAAGAGAGATAGTAAAATACCATTCCTTGAGTCTAATTGGTGTGTGCAACCATGAGTAGCTGATTTTCATTGTGTTAGATCTATTCAAATTAAGTGGCACTGGAAGGGGATCAAAATGGTGGAAGTAGTCAACCGCATGTGAGAAGAATTTGGATGCTTCTAAAGATCGTCAAGGAAACTTATTTTCTTATTCTCTCTTCCAATACTTTCTTCTTTTCTTGCTTATGAGCTTTTTTGTTGCTTAATAAAGTAAGGGGTCCATTTTTCTGTTATTACTTTTGTTGAGAATTGGTTGTGGAGTTTCAGTGAAGTATACTGTTTGCTAAGGCATTAGTTGCAGAATCTTTTAAATGCTTTTGCTTTCAGAAAGCCAGAAACTACCGAGAAGCATTGAGTTTATGAGATTCATAAATCAAAAGGCTTTCTACTATGGTTTCACTTAATAGTTAGTAGCATTACTCTTTAGCCCTTACTTTGTATTTGAAGCAACATATCACAGAAAGTTAAACCCAACTTTATGCTTTGTAGTGAATGTCTAAAATCAATGCAAGAAAGCTATTTCCAGTCAATTAGGTTTTGTTAAGTTAACCCTTTTTGCAGTTCAGTGCAATATGGGCTCAATTTTTGTCAGCTTCTTGCTTTACCTCTTATTTTGAAAGAATCACTCCTTCATTTAGGTTTGCAACAGTGCTGCAAGCTCTCAAATCCAGAACATGCATTTTGCTAGACAGGGTGTTGAGATCTGATAGCAGGGACGGAACCAGGAATTCTTATTAGATGGGGCCAAAACATGAATGAAAAATATATTAAATAAAGTAACTAAAGCTAACATGAAAAAGAAATATAAGATTGAATATTAAATTAATATATACAAAATAAAACCAATATATATTCAATGTTAACCAAATATAAACAAAAGAAAAGACACAAAAGAAATGCTTCTTAATATATTTAAATTTTCAACCCAATTACATATCAAAATGGAACCCGAAATATGACATCGAAAAAAATACTGTTGTGTAATTGTGTTTTATAATTGTTCAATAAGTTTTGTTTTCCTATGTTAAAGTAACGAGAGATAGACTTAAGGCTTAAGGGGATTTACTACTTTTACAGTATACACAATCAGATACAAAAAATATTCTTAACAAATCTTCTGCATCAAACTAAATATATAAAAATTGAGATATTATTACCAAACAAGAATGGACAAAGACGAAAAAAAGAAACAAAAAATTTGATTACCAAACAACTAAACAAGCACAAAATAAAACTCTTAACATCAATATTAATATATATTGACAACAACCTTTTAAGAACATTTAGAAAAAGATAATAGCAATGAAGAAATTTTAAAGTTATAAATATATTGGGTGAATACTTATACCATGAATTCAAAATTTAGTAATAAACAAAAGTTGAAAGGAATTGAGATTAAAAACTAACTTGAATTTGCGTTGCAAAATTGAGAGAGGTTGCTAAATTGCTGTGCTGAGTAGTTGTTTAAAAGTGTGTTTATTTTTTTTTTTCGCTTTCCATTGCTTTATAGACTATTGTTGTAAGCTGAATAATTGGTTGAATATAAGCAATTAAATGAAAGTTGTAAGTTCCAAATAGTCATTTACAATAGCTTACAATTGCAAGTTTCAAAGAGTCTAAATAAAAAAAACTTAATGTTTGCAACTCTGTCGATTCAAATTTCAAAGAGTCTATAATAACATTTAATGGCCCGTAAGGCATCAACACAAGTAGGCTTAAAAAGAAAAAAAAAAAAAAATTATCTAAGTAGTCGATTGTGGCCTTTGTGGGCCACCGGTATGCTTTTTGTTTAACTCAAGTGGGGGCCGAGTACACACATTTGGTCTTTTTATCAATTTAACTCAACATATTAGGTGCAGTTTTTTGGCTTAAGGGTGGGCCTTGGCCCCTTGGGGTCTATAAGTAATTCCGTCCCTGTCTGATAGGTGCTTATTTTTCTCTTCTTCTAGTTGAGATTAAAAGAAAGTGAAACAAATAAAATAATCAAGTTTACTCTCAACAATTTTGTTGCAGAAGAGTTTTTTAAGGAATGACACTCCATCAAGGCAAACCAAACCTTAGGGATGTACGAATTTTGATCATGAAAATCTTCCTGGATTTTTTTCTTTGTAGTTTTTCCAGCTATTGTGTAACACCACATGATTTGGTGCTTTATATGCTAACAAAGATTTTGGTTGTATAATATCGACCTATATACTTGGTCATTGTTTTTTTTTTTGGTCTTTTTCTTGTAGTTTTAACATTTCTTGTACAGGTCATTGGCCTTCGGAAGATGTACTTGCTTACTTTTGCTTATCACAGGCAAAAATGTTCAGGTTTGTGAAATGATAGTACATTGCTCTTTTAGGTTTATCAAGTAATCATAGATTTCTGTGTCAAATGTTATTTATGTACGTGACTGCTGAATCTCTGTACATTTTCTATCAGTTGCTTGCATTTCCTTAGAACATTTATCTGTGTTAGTTCTATCAAATTTATGTGCATTTTCCCCTAATTTTCCAGGTATAAAAGAGTTATTGAGCTGGGATCAGGTTTTGGGTTAGCTGGTTTAGTTATTGCAGCCATCAGCGAGGCATCAGAGGTAGTGATATCAGATGGAAATCCTCAAGTAGTGGATTGTATCCTTTATTTATTTACTTTTGATGATGGCGGTATCCTCACCCATGGGTTAGTTAATTGTACCTTTTGGTTTAGTCATGACAAGAGTTATTGTGCGGGGAAAATCTATGTATATTATATCTTGTGATGGTATCTGTTAGGTTGATATGTGTTGTTATTGTCTGTCAAAGTCCAGAGAATATTTTGAGACACCTCTTTCAACTTATCGGTGGAGTAATAATGCGTATTTCCAAGGGTGATAAGGGGTACAAAAACTTGGTGAGACACATGGGAGGTTTCTTGTCCTTCATAAAGTGGGAAGTTTGGATGGTGCCATAAGACAAAGGCTTTCCTGTGCGATGCATTGTGGCTTGCTTGTGTTTGCTTCAGGGAATTGTTGGAGGAGAATCATGAGTGACAAATTGTCTGGATGGGGGTACTATTAAGGTTTTAGTTTTTTGAGCCTAATCTTCAATAGTGGCCCTAGTATAGAGTTGGAGGCCTGCTCAGAAGTTGGGTATATGGTCGGGCTTGGGCTTTTTCAACCCAGGACCAGTCCCTGCTCAGTTTGTCGTATATATTTCTTCTTGTTGCTGTTGTTGTTGTTGTCCAATCCTTTCATTATTCTGATAGTCTGTATTTGCACAGTTCTGTTATCAAACAGTTGTCGGTATGGTTGCATCCTTTTTTTTTTTTGGTACTTTTTTTTTCTTCCTTTTCTCAAATTGTCAACATGCTTTGCCGTATACTATTTGTAGTAATAAGCAAACACCCCCCCTCCAAAAAAAAAAACCCTCCCTCTTCCTCTTTTTTCTTCAGGATTCAGACTTGGGGTTCTTTGACATCCAGATATTCAGCGTAACATAGATGACAATACTGGGGCATTTGGTGCTACAAGAGTGAAGTCTATGGCATTGCATTGGGATCAAGAAGAAATATCAAATATTTCTAATGCTTTTGATGTCATTATTGCAAGTGACTGGTAAGTTTAATCTTGCTGAAGTATTTATTTTGATACAATATGCATCATGCCTTGCCTCTTTTGTCATATGAGAGTTTGGAGAATCATGAATGAGGATGAAGTGATATTATATTTTAATTGTTAGAAAGTGTTTCCAAGTGCTTTCTGATGCCCTGTGACAAGGGGTTTGAATTTCTGATGCTGGGTGTTAGTCATAGACGACACTCACACAACATCACATCTATCTGGTGGATGCTTCTTTTGCTTCCAACTAGTTTTAGTTTAATTACCAAGTTTGTGAGGTGATTGGCTGAGGATAACTTTTTCGTTGCATACATTTCTAATGATCTGGAGATGTCTAGTTACGTGAGTTTTCTTCATTGGTCGACAGAAAAGGCACTTGTACGTAATGCATGAACATTTATGCACATGCAGCCACACACTGACGAGCTTTTCTCATCTTCATGTCAGGTTTCTCTTTTTCAATATTTATTAGTTTGATTCCATTTTTACAGCACTTTCTTTAAGGAATTCCACAATGGCCTTGCTCGAATCATCAAGCTCCTGTTGAATAAAGCGGGGCCCTCTGAAGCTATATTTTTCAGTCCTAAAAGAGGCAATTCATTGGACAAGTTTCTTGAGACAATTAACCAAAATGGCTTGTTTTTCAGCGTAACAGAGAACTATGACGCAGAAGTTTGGAAGCGTCATCAGGCATTCATGGATTGCAAAAACTCTTCCTGGCCCAGCTACGAAAGGGACCACTGCTATCCGGTAATGGTCAGAATTACAATATAAACTTTCTGTGTCTATTTTCCCTTGTGTTTTACATATATTGTGGACTGTTAAGTTCTTGGCCAGCTTTTTCCATTGTTGGGTTGCCCTTGTGTTAGGCATAGATTTTGTTATTATTCCCAGGATGCAGGAAATTTTCCATATAGGTATGGTTTGTTAGGGGTACTATAGTTTTTACTAAAAGTCTTTAAAAGCTGATGTGACAGTTCACGTGGCATTTATGTGAGCTATTGCGGTCAGCCACTAAACAAATAAATTTGTCTGTCAAATTTTGTTGCTTAATTTTTCACCCATGTTGTACCACATGGTACTCATGTAAACTGTTACATTAGTTTGTAAATGAATTATAGTAAAAGCAGTAGTACCTCAAACATTTTCCTTGCCAATGAGGAAAACATACAAATATTGCATTTGATTGATCTAATTTATTAGAGATATTACTTTGAACATAATATAGGTGAGTGCACTAAAGCTTTTGACCTAAGAAGATTCCTTATCTCCATATAGCACCAAAGTTACAAATTAAAAATTTTTAGATATAGCCGTCCTCGAGTAAACAAAGACCCTCAACCTAAAGATGATGAACAACAATGTCAAAAGCTGTCAGATTCTCCGTGGATCAATTAAACTAGAATTTATTGGAAGTGGATGGAATATTTGCTGTTTGCTTTTAAACACTGAGAATAAGGGTGCTTATACAAACAAGTATAGGTGATTCTTCCCTTGTTCCTTTATGTAATGAGCATAATAATAGGTGATTGGATCAATCTACTACATCTTTTATTACAATTCAGTCACAATCGTCACAATCTATATTTTATAAAAATGAATGCACGCGGCAGTCCACAATTTAGATGATGACGTGGTAAATATTACACGTATTGTTAATAAAAGTAGTATATATTATGTAGACTGTCTTGTACCACCCACATTTTAGTGTAATGAAAATTTCCTGCTGGAGGAAAATTTCAATGAAAACTATAAAATGGCTACTTTCCTTTTTATTTCCGCCTTTAGACTAAAGTTCTAAAATTGCGACATACGACAAGATTGCTCAATCAAGGATTTTGTGATACTTTACCAAGATGTTCATGAACTGGAAAGTTTTGGGTAATTAATGTTTAGTGTTTACCTGACTATTAAGGGACCATCGATCTGCGTCTGCCACATTTACAGATGTATTAAAGAATACCAAAGTTCTTTTTTAGGTTCATCAAATCAGAGCTCTTTTTTCTGATTTACCCTTTTGTTTTTATTGGTTGTCTGCTTGTGTACCTTTTGGAGTCTTTTTTCCTTTTCCTTTGAGACTCGAACATATTCTGTTCACAAAATGCTCTTCTTTTGCAACCTCTTTTAACAAACAAATAATGGTACCTTAGTTCACACAGCCTTTTGAATTGATTGCGAAACGTTTTGAAAAAGATGATTGTTAGAGGTATTACAACTTCTACTATAAATACGGGTTGTCACGTGACAGTACAAATGACATTTATCACATTTACAAACTGATGACACTTATCAAGTCAGTCACAAAAATATAAAATTTCAAGTGGTAATTTACGTGACACTCATTTTCATAAAACATGAAATTGTAATGAAATGTAATGATACCCCCCAAGAATTTTTATTTGGTAAAGTGGTTGTGCAAAAGCACCACTAAATATGGACCGCAATCTTCTCATCTTAAAGTAGTTTTGTTTCTTTCGCCCCCACACGTCGGTGAAGAATCACATCCCTCATAGGCAGTAGGGCAACAATTTGGATTATAACCTATTTTGGCTTGTTTAGCTTTATCTCCTTCTCTCATAACAACGATGCTTTAAATTCTTCTACATTTTAAGAACATGCAAGAATTGCCCGACAATTACATGTTTTTCAGCTTTAGACTAAAGAATAACTAAATGTTGGACGCTTCCAAACTTCTGCCTCCATTTATCCATTGTGACATCTCACCAGCCCTTTACTCACCGACATAAAAGCATGATGATAGGGTTGCATTTTTTTTTTTTTTGTTATTGTGATTATTATCATCAATATCATATTTAACATTATTATTATTAGGAAAAAGTCAAATTTAGTCTTTAAATTTTCATGTGATTTCAATTTAATCTTAGGTTTTTCAATTTCTAGAATTAAATCCTTAAGTTTTCATCTAATTTCAAATAAGTCTTTTCATCAACTTACTAATTAATTATTAGTATTTCACATTAAACCAATTAACTAATGCCACTTGCAGGGCTGAACTAAGTTGAGGCTTGGGGGGCGAGGGGGAGGGCTTCGTGTTCCCCAATTTTTTTTTTTTAATACCTTTATAACCTTTTCAAATCCCCCCCCCCCTCCCCCCCCCCAAAAAAAACTAAAATTTTTCTTTGTAGTTTTACCCCACACCTAAAATTATAGTTCTTCCCTAGCCACATGGCTCTTGTTTGACACGTCATGTGCCAGTTGTATGTGCGGCCACCCTTTTTTTTAAAAAAAAAATCATGTGACACCTACAATTAACACATGACTTGTCAAACAAGAGCCATGTAATATTAATTGATTGATTTGTATGACATACTGTTAATTGATTGGACGATAAGTTGATAGAATAACGTATTTGAAACCATACGAAACTTAAGGTGCTAATTGTTAAAATTAAAAATATAGGACTAAATTAAAATTGCATGAAAATTTAGGGAGTACAATTGGTTTCCCTATTATTATTGTTGTTGTTGTTGTTGTTGTCGTCATCATCGTCGTCAAATTTATTGCTAAGATTTTTTTCATTACATGTCAATTAGGATCGAGGGATTTGACAAAATTTATTAAATAAATCGTGTTTATATCAACACATATAGTCGTATATTCATAAACTCGACACTACACAAACAACCTATAAACTCAAATTGTCATCCTTAATTTCAAGTTCTTGTATGAAAGGAAAATTGTGGACAATATCTAGGAAAGTAGGTGTATAAGCGGGTGGTTATTAACTACCTAATAACTGCTAATTGTTAACAGTATAACTGTATAATCGTTTTTGTAGGCGATTGAAAAAAAATCGCTATTCGTCTAGGGCGAGGCGGTTTTAAGAGTAGGCGGGGGTGGTTTTTTGTATATTATTGTTATACCAAAAAAAAAAAAAGAGCTGGTCAACCCAAAAATAAGCTCTCAAACAAATAGAGTAAACATAAATTAAAAGAGAATTCATCAAATGAATGACATGACCCTATAAAAAATTTTTGGTATAAAAATCAAGAAAAGTGGCCGCCCTTAAGGCGGTTAGACAAAGATGTTTATTTAACTGTAATTCTTCTTCTACTGTTGAATTGGAATGACATGCGTAATCCTCAAGGCTGCCTATTGGTGATAATTGAAACTTTTGTCAAACGATAAGGTTGATAATTGATGTGCCATCGTAATCAATTGGGAATGGAAATGACCATACATCATCAACTTTCATCAATTTTGTGCTTCACGCAAAGCTACACTCATACTACTCATCAAATTTGGTGATTCTAAAAGTTTTTTAAGTTAATAAAAAATAGTTATTTTATTCATCTAATTAATATTTCAATACTCCTCTCAACATATAGTTTAGAAAATAAAAATAATGATGAAGAGAATATTTAAACTTAAGACCTTTATTTTATATATTATTAAATTATTAATTATTTCAAAATTTTAAAAAGTAAATAAAAAGTAATTAATTTAATAATTGTATACACCGAGTGGCACACAAGCTTCAATAGCTTTCATGATTACATCTTGAAAATGGTTGAAAGCGCCATTTCTTTAGGAAGTGCTTATTATTATTTTTTATTATCTTCTGATATGCTACAATTACCAAGCATCTTCTCAAAACTTCATATAATATAAAAATGATCCATGATTGAAGTTTGATCATAGATCTAAAGTCGGCTCGGTTATTCCCTCGTAAGAAGAAAAATTTCTCAGATTTCTCTCATAAAATACAAAAATAATACACATATATCCCTACTTCGAGTTTTCAAATCCACAATTGAATTGGTGGAATGTTTAATGATGAATTTGAAAATTGAATGAATGTGAGATGAATAAAGGATGAATGCGTAATTTATAAATGCAAGTAAAAATTATGTATTTTAAGAACAAATGTCAATTTAATTAACTATATTAAAATAATTTCCTTCAATTAAATTTGAAGAAAAACTTTGATGGTACCAATCTACATCTTACACCAATGAGCACAACCAAAAAGTTGATAAAAGCCTAAGTCTAAGTGAACAGAGCTTAAAGGAAAAGGAAAAACAAGCCCCACGGACCAACCAGTGGCAGACAAAGTACTAAAGATTTTTCATATGCTGGGGTATAGTTGTAATTGGAGAATGAAGACCTATTTTGTTTAATGAAAATTAAAGGATTAATTAAATAATTAGTTTTATTAATTTTTTTGTTAATTTATTTTTTTTAAATAAATGATAATTTAATATGGTATCAAAATTGAGATTCTGAATTAGAACTTTGATCTCATATTTTTAATTAAACATTTTACAAATTGTTTGGTTTTACATGTGAAGAAAGTGTTAAAATCATTCCTATTAACTTAGACTAAATTTTTTGAAATAAGTGATAATTTAATAATAAAAAAAGATTACATATAAATTGTAACCTTATAAAATGATTAATCTCTCCCATGAACCCGTGCACCTGTCATGTGTAGTAAATCTATGTGTAATTTTTTTTTTCTCTTTTCTATTTTACTTTATTTGCATAATAATAATAGAAATTTTAAATATTTTCCTTTATAAAATTTAATACAATAACAATGTAGCTCTTACCACAAGTTTTTACAAGCGGATCAAATGGCAATCTATATGATACTTAACACGTCAACTACTAAATAATTATGATACTAACAAATGAGTTTCTTTTCTTCTTGAATTAATATTTATTTTTTCCTCCTGGAACCACCAAACCATAGAAATGAGCAATTAACATATTATGCTTTGTTCCATTAACTCCTGAAATGCTCTGTTCTCTCTCCTGAAAGAGAACCAAGCATATTTCGTTGCCTGGGAAGGAGGATTAATCCTCCTCTTCACCTTCCCTTTTGCCGCTCAGGGAGGAGGATTTTTTCTCCTTCCCCGTACTTTTCCAGCCTCTTCAAAGGTTGTTTCTGTCTCTTCAGAGACTTTTGCCGCTCAGGGAGGAGGATTTTTCCTCCTTTCCCCTGTTTTTTCAGCCTCTCTGGAGGCTTTACTCGAGCATAGTGGCTTTGTTGTCCACTCCATCACTACAAAATGGCCGGTTTTCATCTCCTCCGCCCTTTTTTGAAGTTTTTGGATCTAATTCTTTCAAAACTAGATCTATCCACTTTAGAATGCTCCTTCACCACACGTGGCTCTCCATCGAGTTCCTGAGATCCTCCGCTTCAAGCCGCCACCAGAAACTCCTCCATCAGGCGAGCACGCGCCGGAACATGTACCACACGCGCCTGCAAGTAGATCTTATTCGTGGGTTCGTGCTCCTCACGTGCCGACGCGTGGCATGTCCTACACCACGCGTGATGCACCACCGCCAACGCCACTGGCCTCCTGGGGTCATCCGCGCCGGCCGCCTTCCTCCGCCCAGTCCTCCGCTGTTGTTTTACTATTTTTTAAATTTTCCTTGTAATTTGTTTTGGTTTATGTTGTTGTGTTGCTCAAGACTGAACCTAAATCGGTTGGGCCTTAGACTCTCAGTCGGGACTGAACCCCTTTTTCGCTTTTTTCTCTTTTATTTTGTTCAATTTCTTTGAAAGCTGGACGAGATCAAATCTTCTTAGTCTATTTGGTTTATTAAGAAGCCGAATTAGATATAAGGTATTAGGAGTTTTTGAACTCCTGATGGTTTTATCCATCGGATTGCGCCGCAACCTTTAAAAGCTGCATTCGCAGGTTACTTTCTCTTTGGGTTTTCTCCTCTACTGTGAGGTGTTAGTGATCTGGCTAGTTTAGTTTTTTCAGTTGAGCTTATTTTTAATTTCTGTAACTTTATGTTATATTCCTCTATTTAGTAGCAAGAACACCTTGTTAGTTCTTGCTTTTAACTTTTCTTGTAAGGTTTTTGCCTTACATTTATGTAATGTTTTTCTTTAATATATGTGATGATGCACTTATAAAAAATAAAAAAATAAAAAAACATATTATGCTTTACAAATTAATATATAGAGTAGTTGAGTGATTTCGAAACTGTATATACGTTGCCTACGTTGCCACGGGATATTGCACCATATATAGTACCGTTAGACACCATAAAATCTAATTGGACCAAGAAATAGATCCCGATCGAGATAATCCTATTCCTTGGAAAGTGGGCGGCAAAGTGACCATAAACATTGATGTTGGTGTTGATGCTTTCCAATTTCTATCATTAAATGATTGCCATTGAACAAAGCACGTGGCAGGCATAGAACTACAAGCATAAGGAGGAGAGAAGGAGAGAGATCGCCATAATCAAGCAAATAGATGAAAAGGCTAAAGGAGGGTGAGTTTTGGATGAGTCCCCTGTGGCCAAATTGGCTAGCCATGAAGTCGCCAGCTCAGCCTGCTCAAGTGCTGACTCCGAACCAGGTTCTGACCCTGACCCATCTATCGTTGTTCCTGCTGTCTCGGGGGATGAATCTCTTGAAGATTTCGAACTGCATGCACAACAAGAATAAATTCCAAAAAGAATCATTGTACAATTAATACAAATTCAAAGTTTTTAAAATGTGTTAATCACATCTGTTTGATATCCAAAAGATTTATAACAATTGAGATTCAATCTAGGACTCAATATGTGGTTATGTAATGCCTTAATCTAGTATCATGGACTCATTCTTAAAAAACCAACA
Source organism: Betula pendula (assembly GCA_900184695.1). Classification (NCBI taxonomy): domain Eukaryota; kingdom Viridiplantae; phylum Streptophyta; class Magnoliopsida; order Fagales; family Betulaceae; genus Betula; species Betula pendula. The sequence goes on along the minus strand of FXXK01000023.1, from coordinate 427,175 downwards.
AATATATATTCAAGGGAAAATTGGTAATTGGTTTAAGTAGTTTGAGGTTAATTATGACAAATAACTCCTTCCCATTTTAAAAGTGACTAAAAACTTCTTGTTGTATGTTCATATATATATAACAAATAACTTATTCATACAAATTTTAGCTATTGTTGCAATGAGTACTGATACATACTATACCTTCATCTTATTTTTATTTTATTGAACTGATGTGAAATTGTCCATCTATCTCTAGATCATCTTTAATTTTCTTTTCTTTTTCTTTTTTTTTAAAAAAGACTCATCACAGTCCAAACTTTTTTAGAGTAAATTTGTAATTTCATAATAACCTTGTAAAATAAAATAGCCGAAATTTATATATAAAAAAATTATTTATGACTTTAAAACTTCAAAAAATTATTTGCCACAACCTCAATCTTATTAAAAAAAAAAAACAATTTTTCGGTATATATAATTTTCAAACTCAAAGATAAACTTTACCTTGAAGACGAAGGACAAAATGTGATAGTATAATCAGCTCCGGTACATGTGAAGGTGCTAGTGGCATCATCGTAAGCATAGCTATACGACTTGGGACAAGCGGACTTGAAAATTTGAGAGTATTGCGACGGCTTACAAGTTAATGCTGTGCTGTATGCCCCGACGCAACAGTATTCGGGCGTTCCAAAAGCCTCACACGCGCTCTTACAACCCCCGCCACCGTCAGTTCTCAACTCTGCCGGGCACCGGCGATTCAAGTCTGTGATGCACCCGGTTGATCCACACGTACCCGACCCGCCACTCCCTTCGAGGATAATTGGCAAGTTGTACCCATCAACCAGGCTCACATCGTAGAAGTCTTGTGAGCCCGAGCCAAGTGTGATCTCGGCTAGAGTGGTTGGTGGGGTGGATGTGGCGCCGTTGCACTCGAGGGTTCCAGAGCTGCAGTCTCCGGTGGCGCAAGACCCACTGCCGGAGTCGTCGAAGTTGCAATCGGTTCTGCCCCAGAAGCGGCCAGACCAGCCAGTTGGGGCTTGGAAGGTGCGAGAACTTCCCTTTGTGAGCGTGAAACCTGTGCTCTCTAGCTTTGGACTGCCTGCCCCTGATAGGATCCCTGGCCATACTGTGAAATCGCACTTGTTCACAAATGTGAATGTAGCTCCTGAACCACCTGAAATTTAAATTTAAATTTAATGAATTACAATAAAGAATAAAGTTTAATAATTTAATTTATGTTTTATCCAGAATAAGTGATACTCAACACGTAAAAATGATAGTATTATAAAAAAAAAAAAAAATTAATTATTTAATTTATATCCTAACAACTATATACCGACCCAGATGTAGAAATCAATGGGAAAGCTTTGTTTACCTTTGGAAATGAGGAGAAGACTGAGGCTGAGGAGCGTAGTATAAGAAAGATGGCGGTATAAACAGAAGAGTAGTTCCATAACGATTTCCTTCCTTTGGTTAATCAAGAATTAATGACTGTTTTTCAATAAAATATGTGGTTCAGAGGAGAAAGAGTAGTAAGAAATGTCGGTGATGGTGGTGCATTAATTGGTTGGCGATCAGTGAAGAAGGGTTCAGAAAAGCAAGAAGAGCAGTAACCAAGACAAGGCTTTTTGCTGTGGTAGTAGATGGCGGTGAGAGAAGACGAATGGAGAAGACGACCACCCATACAACTGCACAGAGTGCCACTCTTTTTTTTTTTTTAATTTCTCTTCTGTGTCTCACTCTGGATCTTTCTCCTTGAAAAAGAGTGGACGTGAGGAGGGTGAGGGAGTAGTGGTGGAGAATCATAATCATCTGCTCTCCACCCCTATTTATAAACAAAGATATCCATAAACAAAGGAGAGCTCAGTTAGTGCCTCTTTCTCTTTCTCACTGTACGTTACAGGAAGCTGGCTCTTTGCTTCCTCAGTTTTTACCCCAATGAGGGAAATTAATATTTGCTTGCCTGTTTGCAGACACCATAATTTCCTCCCCAAAGGGTAAAAATCTATCTTTTAAGTCCTAAATTTCTCTTTTTCCTGGATCAAAGAAAAAGAGAGGTTTTTTACATGTTTCTTTTTCCCTTTTTTCAGCTTTTACAAATTTGGATTTTATGGAATAAAACTAAAAGTACTTCCTCTCTTACCCCATGGCCATGGGCCATAAGTCCATGTCAGAATATTAAGACTAAGAGCCATAGATCCATCTCGATGATTGCTGTTTTATCATATTAAAAAATAAAGCAATCAAAGGCACAATTGTGTGACTGTTTCCTATATTATAACCACCATTATTGGCACCACAACTATATAACGTTGAACTTTCACATAAAAAACTTACTAGCCCTCTTTTAGTGTCCACCCAAAAATGGATACACCTTTTAAAATTCTCATAAAAAAATGCAATAATAATTTTAAAAATAACATTAATTTTAAGTGGACATTAAAAAAAAAAAAACATAGGTCTAGTGGCCTTAAACTTATTGAAGCTCTTAATAAAATATTTGGAGATATATAGTAAAAAATTTTACCAACTTATGTGATAGCTACATTTTATAAAAATAAGTGTCACACTAAGAATTCCAAGGCCGAGAGGAGAGGACAAAAGACTTTTCTGACCCTCGTAAAAATCCTTTTAGGACTGGTAAAAGTTTTCCTAGGCATCAACAGGTATGTTTGGTAAAGGTTGTGGGTTGTTGACTTTTGATATGATATAAAGTAGAAGGAATGTTGTAAATTTTATTTTATGGAAAAGTGAAAAAAAAGTTTTATTTTTTAATGAATTTTTTTTATTTTAATAATAATAAAAAATAAAAATAAAATTGTTAAAAAGTAATTAATAGAATATAAAAAATTAAAGTATTTTCTTTTTTTTAAAAAAAATTCTAAACAGTAAAATTCAGACTTTTGCCAAACATTGCCGTTAACGTTACTGGTTGGCTAATCGGGTTTGTCAATCGTTCAGTCCAGATTTGTGTCGTACAATTCTAGAACGTTATCGATCCATTCGTTTGTTCTCAACTTTAATTTGGGAATAATTGTTCTGTGTTCAGACGACAAAGCTTCAGCTTCAGACAAGCGTTTGTATGACGTCACACCGACACAGCCTACCAATTATATGCTCATTAAACGCCACGTCTAATTACATTCATAAAGTGTGACTGCGATGGATCCTACTGAAAACGCCATCGTTCCGTACATAGCGCTTAAAAAAACAGTCCCCCGCCCTAGTTACCTACTAAACAAGTCGTCAAATTCTGTGCTTCCGGGAATCCGAGTCCCTAAAAACAAAATTGTTGGGTAGTCAAAACATTACGTAAAGTCTTCTTCAAATTTGCTTAAAATCTCATCCAATCAGCAAATTAGAGCACTCATATTGGGCTCAACAAAGTAGCTAAAAAGCTACTTTGTTGAGCCCTGTAGCAAATTTTTTTAAAAAAATTTCTACATCAGGCTCAGCAAAATACCCAATATTTTGCTGAGCCGCTACAGTGCTCAGCAACTTTGCTGAGCACTGTAGCTCAACAAACTAATAAAAAATTATTATTTTTTTCTCCCTCTCTCTTCTACATCCTTCTTCTCCCTTTCTTTTTCTTTTTTTTTTCTCCTACGCCTGCTTCCTTTCTCACGCATCCTTCTTCTCCCCTTTCTTTTTTTATTTTTATTTTTTTTTCTCTCCTACGCCTGCTTCCTTTCTTCATCTCTGCATCATTTATTGAAAATTTGAAACTTCAATCCTTCAATGCTATCTCAGCCGTGCATCATTTATTCAAACTTTAACTCTTTTTTTTTTTTTTTTGTTAAAAAGACCATTAGAAAAACTTTTTTTAAAAAATAAATGACCATTATGAAAAAAAAAGAATTTAAAATATGACCGTTAAAAAATGATAAATTTTAAAAAATATGATTGTTAAGAAATGAAAAGGCTTCAAAAATATAATTGTTAGAAAAAGAATAAAAAAATAATAGATAATGAATATTTAAATAGAATAGTAAAAATTGTTAGTTAAAATGCTGAGCCGGATGTAGGTTCTTTTGAAAAGTTGTTAGCTAAAATAGAAAAAGTGGTGTTTTAGCTAAAATTTAGCCAAACATTTGGTGAGCCCAATGTGAGTGCTCTTAAAGTAGCTTTTTTTTTTTTTTTTTAAGGTTGGGTAGGCGTGTAGTAGAAGGATTGTGCTTAAAATACAGCGAAAAGTTCGTCGTTTGTTTTTTTTGACAATCTCTCTTTTTCTTTAAAATTTTTCAATTATGTAATCAAATTTTGATATTGATTTATTTTTAAAATTACTATTTAATAATAAAATTTTTTGTTTATTTGGTTAGTTATTATTTTTTAAATTTTTTTAAATTTTTTTTAACTATATTCTTTAATTCTGGTTTTTTTAAATTCTTGTCTATTTTATTTTTGAGTAGTTGCTAGGTGTTCGTCCATAGAGTTCATTTTTTTTAGTTTAAAAAATATTAAAAATAAATTACTTTTTTTCAAAAATAAATAGGTCTAAACTTATTCAATCCCTATTTTATTTTTCTCCAAGGCTATGAAATGGGAATGAACTAAGCCTGAACCTGTTTTTTGTAAAAAAAAAAAAAAATTCGTTTCTCCCTTAAAAAATAATAAAAAATATTTTTTTAACAAAAAAACAGGTTCAAGCTTATTTCATCATTATTTCATAACTTTGAAAAAAAATAAAATAAAAATTGGATAAGTTTAAACTTATTTTTTATGAAAAAAAAAAAGAAAAAGAAATGATTATCTTTTAACTAAAAAACAGACGCTAGGTGTCCAGAGGACGCCTAGCACTATTCATTTTATTCCTGGTTTAGAAAAAGTATCATAGAACTCATTGAAGGTCTTAATGAATTTATTAATCATGACCCTAGAATTGATCATGATTCCATTAACAAAACTAATTACAAACTTGTTTGTGCTTCCCCGACCAGTTGCCATCAATTTTTCTTAATTAAAAAAAAAAAAAAATCTACAAGACTAATATTTCTTAATTTGAATAACTTTTTGTTGTTCTAATTTTATTTCTATCAATATTGCAAATCGTGTAGGCTGCATGTGTCAGCTCACAATCAGTGTGGTCTCTTTATGCCAAAGCAGATTCTCTCCGCAATGAAAAAAGAGATCGATCAATGTCGACATTCATCGGAAAACTCGAATATTCCGACCAATATTGGTCAGCGCCCGAGTCTCGCCGACTCACTCTCGTGACTCGGCTATACATCGATTAATGGCATCAGCTTGAATCCCGTAACGAGGCCAGGTTGAAAGGTGGCAGTCTGCCAGTGGCACCCTTATTGCTGAACCATTAATTGAAGCTTGGCTAGCGCTGCCTCGGATTATGAAGCAAGTCACATGGGATTATAATTCATTATTGTTAATATGATGTTTGGGCAATTCAGGTGGATCCCAGATCGAAACATGTTTGGGTCTTATTTCCACGTGAGTGATCGTTATACATGATCATGCATGTGTGGATGCATCATACATGATCGTTATATATGAATCTTCATCATGGCATGCCAAAATGCGTACGATATTAGCCTTACTATTTTCTTTTGTTTTTTTTTCAAGGTACGTAAGATGGGAATAACATTAAGAATGCTAGGTCATTTACACTGATCCTTCTCCTATTTTTTTAAATATTACAATCACTATTGAATTTATAAATTTATGAAAGTTTTTGTAAATTGAAAAACCTACAAGTCTAATAGTAATAGTAATATTTGGGACGATAGGAAAAAAATTGATGTAAATGCCCTATTATTTCCCTTAATGTTATTCCCAACTTACGTACCTTGAAAAAAAAAAAAAAGGGTAAGGCTAATATGGTATGCATCTTGGCATGCAGCATCTTGCATGTGCCGTCAGATTCCTTATTCTTTATCTCTTTTTGTGAGCCTGTATGTTTAATGGATTGAACAAAAGAACAATATTCTTTCAGTTTCTTTTGCTTCCAAATTACAAAATTAAATGGCTACAATATCTTCTATCACTTTAACATTAAGTGGAAGATAACTCCACTACAAGAAAAATAATTACTCCTTTAATCAAGCAACTTCAACTTGCCATGCAGCAAGCATCCAAAAGCCTTATGCAAGAGTCTCTCACGTTAAAAAGAGTCACTCTCTCTAAAAATAAGGAGGACACACATATTCAATTTTAAACTTTTTTTATTCAGTTATTTTGTCAAACAATACAATCTCTTGAAGGCCTTCAAATTTTCAATGACCATTTTCTCTATTTAAGAGATGGCCCATTGCCTATTCGGCCGTTGGAAAAATTTCCTCAACAGACATGGTTTCTTTTTTCTTTTCTGGGCTGAAGAAAGGAAAGAGTTTACAAGGCAGCAGACAACAAGCAGAAAAAGCTAAACAAAACAGAATTAAAGCAGAATAGACATTGAGAATCTGAGATGGCTCATTGCAGATTATTGTCGGTTATTGCCCCCAGCACCCGCCTAGCTTCTTTATAACTCACTTGTATACAATATTATGTAGGCCAATTAATATATATGGATTGCGATAGATTTTTTTTAATCGTAATGTGAAAATGGTTGCACGCATATATTAATTAAACAATGTAACTAAGCACCAAATTAAAGTTGTTTAATCAACCGTTATTTTAAAAGTTGAAGTTAATAAAAAAATAGTAAATTTAATCACTTAATTAATATTCTAACACTTGCGCTTACTTATTAGCTCAACTCTCTACACTCTCGCTCAATACCCAATATATAGAATATTTAGTTAAAATAAAAGATAAATTAGGGAAACATGAAACCCCTGTTATGATATTATAAATGTTAAATCACTTCATTTTAAAAGTTTAAGTTGATAAAAAATTATGAATTTAATTATTTAATTAATATTCTAAACAAAATATTTGTATTAGTTTCGCAAAATTAAAAAAAAAATTAAATTAAATTTTGTCCAAAATTGAACACTGCAAAGAAAATTGAATACCTTACAGAAGAAGGCGTTTGGAATTTTGCAAAAGATGTTTAATCGGAAACAGTTCTAGTTCAAACTAGCTTGTTTCAGAAGGCATGCAACAAAAAAATGAAGTTTTAGAATTAAGAATTATTTTAGAACCTATGTGGTATGCCAACATACCAATGGGCCAATGAGGCCCACCTACCAAAGGGCCTCAAAGTCTACTTACCAAAGAATATCAAGATCAGTGGGCTTATGGGAAACTCGCGGGCCTAGCCCAATGACCAACTCGGTTCTTGGACTCGAGTACACTCATATTGTGATAGCGCTCCGCACTCGACCCTCCTTTATTGCATGCCATGTCATATAACCGCTTTCCCACGACCAAATGACCTAGCCCCTACGTCACATAATCGGCTGCTCATGTTGTAAAACAAACTATAACATATGTATCGTAGTTTTTTCAACGGTTTAGATTTAATTTTATTCTCTTTTTATATCATGTAGTTTTTTTGGAACACTTGAGCCAAATCTCACCTCGATCATAAGGTATGCACCACTTTTTCCGGACTTAAAACTCTGATGATTCAATCTTCTTTTATAACCATACTGACTTGGACGTCAGATTGTCCTCGGTCCCTTGGGACCAAAAATTTCCGATGATCACTTCTTCGATTTGCAGGTGATCCGACGCCAGCTTCCAAAAAATTGTATGTGTTCCAATTTCCTTTCTAATTCTTCGTCAAACTTCTCAAATCTACGGAGTGGAAAAAGACAAGTGGAACGGGAGTCAACGAAAACCACATGGGCTGATGTCTGAATAGCATAATATGATAATATCATGCAAATGCATGTCTCAATTCATTGCAGAACCTTTACACAAAGGCATAAAAAGTACTTAACGCACTTCCATGTGCAGCTTCTGTCCCACTTCCATGGTCGTTTTACTCACTCGATCCTTACGTTGAGTCGCCTTTTAACTTTCTCAGTGGGACATCTTTGTCTGGAATTCTGAGCGACAATCCCATGTTATAAATAATAATCCTTCTAATTATATATATGGAAAGTAAATTTGGATTTGAGTCCATAAAATCTTATAAATGGAAATGCACATTGCTTAATTAACCTTTGTCTGCCTTTATTTAGTTTTTCTTCCAGAAACAAAAGCAAAAAAACAAAAGAAAAGAAAAAGTTTAAAGTATTACAATTTTTACTATGTTAATTGTTTACAAATTTACGTGATAGTCAACATTTTATAAAAATGAGTATTATGTAGATTGTCTATATTTTAATGGTTCGATTGATAAATAACATGCACGTAAATTACTGCATCAATCATGATAAATATCATGTGGACTATCATTTGTTAATCTATATTTTAATTGTTAATATAATAAGTTTTACGTGAACTTATCAGGTCAGTTTATAATGTACTTATATTAAAATCTGTCCCAAGGATTCATTGAATAACAATGTGAAATTGATCAGGTTAACGTGTGCTAAGCGCCAAAAATGCCATGGCTAAAAAGTAACATTGTGAAGAATGTGAGTGTGACAGGACTACTTCACGATTATTCGTCATTACCAATTTGAATGACTCGACAATCAACATTAAGCACGTAGCAAGCATATATAATGTCTAACTCAACCAACTTGCTCGAAAAATATAAGGTTTATTTGTATGTTTTATACTGTTTGCCTTCTTTACCCAAAATTACATGTTTCTAAAGGCATTCAAGGCAATTTTGAAACATTATTTTGGATCAATTTATTTTGTTTGTGCCTTATAACAGGATATAACATAATACAAGAGACACGTGTTTCAATTTTAATAGGTCCAGCTCAAACTAGAATTATTGGACTCAAGCCAAATAGGTTCACAAGTTGTTCATAAAACTTATCAACAAATTCGCATTAAATTTGTTATGACATATCGATAAGACGACTAGAGAGACGTCTAGGTTGTCTCTTTTAAAAACTAGCATGCACTTCCATGAATATATTGAGGCCAATTGCTGTCCTATGTGCCGTGTAAAGTAGCCATATCAATGGATAAGATTTTTAACTTTTTCTTTTTCGTGAGCATCTTCTCTAATTTTTCCATTTTTCTCTCTGCCTTTGATCGTCCTTTTTTAAAGATTTGCGTCACCCCCACTTGGCTTCAGCCATTTTGATAGTAAAAACATTCTTTCTGAAAAGCCTGTGGAATCCCCATGTATACTTTGTTTCCCAATCTTTTCGTGGGGTTATATATGTAACTTGTTTTTGAAGGCAAAAGTGTTTCTATTACATGATCGATGATGGAGCTAGGGCTCTTACAATAAGGTCGGCATACTTAAAGGGAGAAAGTATGGGGAAGAATCCAGAGGAATTTATTAGGAAAAAGGAAATAGATATAAAAGGCATAACAGAAACGATATGTAAATTAGGGAGGTCAAAGAAAGGAAATGTGAGGTTCAAGCAAACATGCATGGAGGGGACAAAAGTGAAATGGGATCGATGGCTTTTGTTTTGCCTTATCAGGATATGGTTTCTTGAAAGTGCCTAGCTTTTAATTGATGTTCTTTTGTTTTTGATATCCCTAGATTATCGTAACAAAATTGTCTAATTCTTCATTTTCAAATACAAAAAGATTTGGATGACATCCATGCTTTGATTAACATGAAACAGATTATTAATGAAGAAATTGCATGCAGACGTTTGCACATATTGTTTGTCAATCTATTTGTTTCGGATTTGGCTTGGATCAAATTTCGGTTGAGATTAGGACACGTGTTTCTCATGTCTTGTTATGAAACATATGTCCCATTCTCAACGAGTTCAATTCTAATTAAAATTGACTTTAAGATGGTGTTGACAAGGCTTTTGCCAATAACCCTAAATCCAATATCAATATAAAAACGCCATAAAGGTGGTAGCTAACTCATATTTGTTGTAGAGTAATGCTATTTATTAGCCCTTAACTTTTATTCCAACTTTTTTCTAAATTCATGTGATAGTATTTTAATTGTTTTGTGACTGATGTAAGTATACTATCACGTCAACTTGTAAAAACTTATAATACCCATATCTGATTTTTGACTTCAAACACATATCGGTCAGGGTCACAGCTTTCAGCTTTGCTTGCTGAGGTGTACTTTATACTCCAATAAGGTTATCATGAGTTGGAAATGCACTATGAACGAAGCATCAAGATAAGCTGAGCATTCTGCCGTAGCCATCGTTGACATGAGTAAGGTATCGAGTGTTAGCTCTGGTAAAGGCACTTTGGCCTATGTTCCACACAAGAAAATGGTTAGGTTTTCCTCAGTTTTCTCTAAATTGAGTAGAAGTTTAATTAATTTGACATTTGTGCTGATTCTCAGGTATACTTCTAAGACGATAGATAATCTATAGGTCAAAAAGCCCTTAATTCTTTAACAAACTTGTGGGCTTCTACATGACAGTTGACAGAAGGTGTGGAGTTTTTAAGCCCACTGATTTGCCACTAAACAAGCCCATAAGATTTATATAATTTGCTTTCAGAAAGTTGGTCACCTTAAGGATAGAAAATTTGTTACGTGTTCTTTAAAACGTTCTCAAATGTTCGAAAGACATATAATAATTTTATAAATTAGGTTGAAAGAAATTTATCTCATCAGCACAATTAGTGACCTTATCTGTTAACAGCCGTCGCAGTTTTCAACCTTTTTACTTGCACTTAGCTTCTTTTTTTTTTTCCCCCTCTTTTTTTGTAAGTGCACTTAAGCTTTTCTTAGGCATGACAAAAAAGCGATTGTTTTTATTGACAAAAACTCAGCAAGGAAAAGAAAAGTTAACATTAACAACACACTTTTAATGCCCTGAATTCGACGTTACAACATTTCGCCATTAGCAAAAATGACAGATATTTCCCCTTTTTTTCTTTTTTGTGAGTGATATTTTCCTTTTTTGGTTGAACAAGATATGTGATTGACACATGAGATACAGTCCTTTTTGTGAATACTACTGTAAGGGTATTACAATTTTTACTACATATCGTTTTATAAACTCTATAATTTGTGAAATGAGTAAGAAAAAAACTGATCACTTGTCAATTTAATGCATTAATAGCTGACTTATTATACACTTTTAATTATTTTACTAATTATAGACCGTCTCTTCAATTTATATGAAAATTAAAGTAAAAACTCTACCATGCATTTTTACGATTTTGTGGGTTTGGCTTGGGTCGAGTTCCGGTAGAAAGAAAGTTTTTGGAATGTAAACACGTATTTCATAACAGGACATACAAGATACGTGTCTCAATCCCAATGAGTCTAATTTTAATTGGAATTGGCCGACCCAAAGCGAATCCCAATTTTGTTTGTTATAATGACTCCCTTTGATGCCTATGGCGATCCACTCAATGTTGTTCTGCTGGATGGTCCTGCCTTAGCCTCAGCATCATCGATCTTATCCTCCAAGTTGATGTGAATGAAAGTGCTCGCTTAGGCTGCAAACAATTTTAGGGGTGAAAACATGGGTAGGACTATATGGTAGAGCTGCAACCATTGGAAGTAGTCATTGTCATCAACCACTATATATGTTAGACGATTGCTACTCACAAATGGAGAATCTACGTACGTATTTGAAGGAAACTTGTTGATGAGGTGAAATCCAATATAGACCAATCCCTCTAGGTCTTACATCGATCCATTATCTTTTAGTTATAAAGGGATTGGAACAGTTTCTCACAAAAATAGTTGAGATAATTAAACACAAGATGCCCTATAAAAATTCAAATCTATGAAGAAAACAATAACAGATAAAAGAAATTAAAATTATGTTGGTTCACCGAAAATAAGAAATCTCAAAATGGGTTTCTTATATATATATATTAACCCCATGTTTACCTTGTTTCTATCAAAATATTGATGTTAATAATAATTTTAAAAGTTACATCAATTTTAATAAATACAAAATAGACTGGAAATTAGCATGTATCAGTACTCATTGACTAATATGATAAGGAGACGATGCAGGTACAGAAGCCGTAGCCATAGGGTTGAGAAAATTTTGGGCCCTATCAAAATTAAGCTTGGTACCTCATGATACTTTTCTCCCTCCGGCAATAAATCCTGATTCCGTCCGTGAGATGGGGTTTGCATCTTCGTTAAGATATATTTAAAGACCGGAAATAAATAATGAGCAACCACCTTTCATGTGGATTAATGACTATTAAACACGAAAAGGTAATATGCATGACTCAAATCACGGAACTTTGTAGCCTAGGATTGGATTAAAATAAGAAAATTATGGTTTGCGTGGAATGAGGCAGCTGTCTGCTACTTCAATTTGTTCTAAAAAAAAATAGATTGGATGCAAGAAAATAAAAAAACTACCAACTGTGAATGGCTATTGGTTTCAAGTTCCAACATATTTAAAAGGGCGAAAATTTAGGATAAAGATCCCCTACGCTTAGGCAGCCCGAATTGCACTGTAATTCGAGGACAAGGTTGTGAAGCTCACTTGTTCAAGACAAATGGCCCACAAATCACACTCTCTTGAACTATCCGAAACAGTCTAATTGTTGTAAATTTTAATACAAAAAACTATTAAAAAAAATAGGAAAAGTCCACATACTCCCTTTAAACTACAACTCAATTGATAATATTCCCCCAAACGTTTAATTGTGACAATTTTTCCTCTAAACTACAAAATAATTGTCAATGTTCCTCCTAAGGACAAAAATACCCTTAATTAAATAAAATAAAAAATCTTAAAAAAAAACTAAAACTAATAAATAATAATAATAATAATAATTTTTAAAAAAAAAAAACTACAATTCATAGGGCTAGAAAAAACTAAAGCTAAAAATTAAAACAAAATTATTTTTTTAAAAAAAAAAAAAAAAACACTACAAACCAATTGGAAATTCAATAATAAAAAAAAAATTATAAACATTTTCGTTTAAAAAATAAAAAAATAAAATATATATATATATGTTTTTTTTGAATTCATAAGGGCTAGAAAAAACTAAAAGTAATAATAATAATAATAATAATAATAATAATAATAATAATAATAATAATAATAACAATTTTATTTTATTTAAAAAAAAAAAACACTCCAACCCAATTGGCCAAATTCAATTTTTTTTAAAAAAAAAATTATAAAGATTTCATTAAAAAAATTAATTTTTTTAAAATAAAATAAAAATATGTATTTGGTCTTATTGAAAAATCTGTAGGGTCATTTTATTTTTTTGTTGCCCTTAGGGGAGATATTGTCACAATTAATTTGGGGGACATTGTCAATTGAGTAGTAGTTTAAGAGGAGTATTGTATACTTTTCTAAAAAAAATAGATGAGAAATAGAATAAGCCTAAATTGCGGAGGTAAAGGTGGGATTGAGGAACCCTTTTATCACCAAAAAATGTCGAAAGAGCAATGTTATCTACTCGGTTGTTTTCTTCTATTATTATAGTGGAGTTATCCAAGCAAGTAGAACTTTCTTTGTACAATATTATATTTTAGCTTCCTAGAGCCGAATGTTTACACCAATGAGAGTTCTTTGAGGTGCAATTCTTGTAGGACTTAGAAAAGAATCCGATGCACGCCAATCTTTTTAGTTTTCAGATTACACTTTTGTGTAATTAATGCCTACCAATAAAAGCTTAATTAGGATATTATACTCTACCTGGCTAGTCATGTCTCGGAGGCCTTCAATTATGCCCATTTCCTATCATACGGGGGCCTTAATTTCATGCACTTCATAATTTAATTAGAAAATATGAGTTTTTAATAGATTGATAAAAGACATCAATTTAATAGACGTATTAACCACCATTTACTCGAAACATATGCGTGAAGCATGGCAAGCTAGCTAAAGCCTACCCAAAAAAAGAGGCAAAACCCTCGCCGTCCTTAATTTATAAATAAACCTGCAACTGACATCAACCAAAGACAAAGCAAAAAAAAAAACATGTGGGGGGGGGGGGGAGAGAAAGAGAGATGTTAACTTATTTTGGCATTAGTAAGCAAAATTTCAAAAATATTTACATATTAGTCAATAGAACATCACAATCCGATGTTATATCGTCCAACTTTAAATCCTGGCCTCTCGAAATAAAATGTAATTCTTAACAAAGAACAAAACTTCCCAACTCCAGTGCTAACTCATGCTTCTTGCTTTCCAAATCAAAGTTGGGGGATGAGGATGCTGATGCATTCATTGATCTTTATGTTTGTATTCCTTTTGATGATCGAATAAGAAACCCCATCACCATCTTGCACCCCCAAAGTTCTTCCTCAAGTTGGGAAATAGAATCAAACAAAATTGCAGGCCCGCAATGAGGCCGTCCAATTTTTAACCCCAACGCAACTTGCCATCAGGAATCTGTCTCTCTCCCAAAACTTGCCAGTCCCCCACCATGCAACCTGTCTCTATGAGAGTTTGGATTGGAATCTTCAACATTAATCTTAGTATCATGTGAAAACATCTCATAAAAACGAGGTTGCATAATGCTACTCTCCATTTATCACACTTTTTACATCGATTGACGTCAGCCGGTGTAACATCACTCATCAAAACAGGTATAAGTCCCACAACATTCCAAGCTGCTGGAAACAATTGGACCCCATTAGTGCTTTCGCAGAGTCAAAATAGCTGCCACAACCGCCATAACGGCGCCAATGAGATTAGCGGATGTGTCTCGAGTACCCGCGGAGGGATCGGCTGACAAAGGGATTTGCCCATTCGTTGACTTCACGCTGCACACATCCATCGCCACCACAAAGCAATTCGTGTCAGAATTTGAACATAAAAAAGTGTGACAGATCATATTTGTTATCGCTATTGCTTGCATATTCATCACCGACGTGCCGCCACGACTTGCTTGGGCGGCGCTTGTCCACTTTTCAAATGAAATTTTATTTTAACTCAACCTATTTAAATTAATATTTATTTATAAAGTACATATCACTGTATAAATCTCGACGCAGAGAAATCCCATCTTAAGCAAAAATATTTACCTGTTGGCTGGCTGCGGGCAGAAAGTGATGACGTAATTCGCGGATGCACAGGTAAAGGTGCTGGTGCCATCATCGTAGGCGTAGCTGTAAGCGAGTGGGCACGCACTCTTAAAGAACTCTGAGTATGAGCTGGGCTTGCACGTAGCCGGAGTCGCGTAGGCCCCACTACAACAGTACTGCGGGTCCCCGAACGCCTCGCACGCGCTCTTACAGGCCACGCTGTCATCATCACCCGCGCTCATAACTTTAAGCTCCGTAGGACACGCACCATTCAAGTCCACCACGCACCCTGTCGCGTTACACATCCCTCCGGTTCCACCCTGCGGCACAACCGTCATGGGGAGGTTATAACCGTCCACGAGGCTGACGTCATAGAAGTCGAGCCCATTTGCGCCGTTTAAAGTGAACTCGGCTAACGTGGCTGGTGGCGCTGCTCCGCGACCGGCGCATTCTATGGTGGACGAGCCGCAGTCGCCTGTGACGCACGAGAACCCGCCGGTGGAGTCCTGGGCGCAAAGGGTCCGACCCCATAAGCGGCCTGACCAGGAGGTGGGTACGGCGAGCGTGTTGGACTCGCCGGGTTGGAGGGTGAAGCCGGTGGTGGGGAGCTGGGCGGTCCCGGCGTTAGATAGAATGCCTGGCCATACTGTGTAGCCGCACTTGTTTACGAGTGTAAATGTCGCCGAATGGACTCCTGCCAGAAATATCAAACAGTTACAAATAAATTAGAACTAGTAATCCAAATTAACATTGTTTAGGACACACGCTATCTCTGTCTCATCACAAATATATATATACATACCTGAGAGGACATGGAGGAGAGCAAGAGTGATGGAAAGTACGAGAGAGGCCATTTGGGACGAAATTGGTGTTTTGTGAAAAGATGGCAGGGAGTTGAGAAGAGGGGTTGGAAGTGCATTTTATAGAGGCTATGGTGTATATGAGTATCAGGGCCATGTGCAGGTGTGTGGATTGTGACGTTGTGGGGCCAGATTGCGGTTTAGGGCCCACGTTGACACATCACATGCATGTTCGCAGCCGAAGCTTTTTTAGGTCGGCAAGATTACTGAGGACTGAGGATTGTTCTTACTTAACCAACATGGAAAAGATGCTCTGGCACATTAGGCCAAGCTATAAATTAACACTGATTATAAAAATGGCAAGTGGAAGTGAAAGGGGTGACATTGAGATTCCCTAATCTCTGGATTTGGCAACTCTTGAGAGTACTAGGGACAACATCGATCTTGGAGTTTCAGGTGTTACAAAGCATCCTGCATCGATCTCACGTTGATTAATTGTTAATTAGGTTAAACTTAAACTACTGGTCTCTGCAGGTCTCCTATTTTCTTATATCAAAGCCTTTTTTAAGAACTCGATTTTACTACCCAATAACATGATATTAGTGATCTTTGATCACAAGATTCAAGGATACTAATCAGGCCAAGTCAAAGTGTATAGAAAAATACTGTTGTGAGCGCAGCCTTAAGGAAAAATAAACAAAATAACTAATATCTATGAGTAGATAAAATCCATTAGCTTATTTTTAGGTTTTGAGCGGTGTCTAATTATGTATATTAAGATTTTTAATTAATGAACTTTGTGGGTGATTATTTTCCTAATATATTGGACTTTATACCATGCAGTGAGGAGATCGAGGCAATTCGTATTCGTGTGTCGAGTTCGGATCATGTAAGCTAACAATAATCCAACCAATTTAAATAAATGGGTTAATTTAAATAATCCAACAAATTCCTTAACCATATAATCATAATCAGTTAATTTCATATTGAATTTGTGGATAATGTAAAATATTGTCAACCATAGTTTTTACATATAATTGATTGCATGTTGATTTGGGATAGTTTTAAAGTATTGATATATAATTATATAGATCAACTCTAACCCACCTATTTAATTAAATTGGCTATACGTACCAATCAATCATACCCCACAAATTTCGCATTGCATATCAAATTCAGATTCGCAAGTAGGTTTCACAAAGTATATGGTCAATGCCATCTCCATTTTACAAACATTTGTATAGAGCTACGTTGGGTTGTGGGTCAACCGGTTAATTATAAAATTTAGGGAGAAAGTAAATTAAACATCTGAGTCGTCGTCGTAACCTGGACAACGTTAATTCTATAGTTAGCATAAGACATTGACAACATTGTTTTACTCAAATGTTGGCATACTGGCATGGGGGCAGAGTTGGTACTAGTGCAGAAATGATTCTTGAAACTGCGTGTGTCCCTTGGAAGAAGGGAAGAGGCTGCTTACGTTGTTGCTTTGTTTTCTGCTTGTATATATGATATATAAAACGTAGCACCAATTAATATCATACTACAAACCGGCCCTGCAGGGTCAACCCTGTGACGGAGATGGAAGTGGCTGCAAGATGAGCTCCAATTAATATGAAAAGCCAGACAAATTGCAAACCTGGCTCGTTGTGTGAGTAAAAGGTTCCTAATTAAGCCGATCGAGGAGTCAAAAAGGAATACGACGTCAGCCCAGAGTCTGGCCATAACTCAGGTTGAAGGAACGCTTGCCGCTTAATTGGGTCGAGAAAAAAGGTTCAAGGAATGCGACATCAGCTATATGTTAACTCTTGCACGCATTACCCAAATGCATCCATGCGTACAAAGTTCAACAAAGCTTGCACGAAACACATATAGTAATTAATGTCTCATTAATTAAGTTTGTGCAAAGAATTTTGGAGGCCGTTCATAGTAATTAATATTTTTGGGTAACATCACGATGATATTTATAATATAATTTAAATTAATGTGATTAATTTTAATAAATATTATGGTTGTAATGATTAATGTTGACATAATAAAAGAAATATTTTATGTTTCCACTAGATCTTTTATAACTTATATACTTGGTAAATAGTTTCAGAGAAACACAAGAGAGTTAATTAATTTAGCGGCGAGGCTTATATAAATAAACACCAATAACATATTCGTGTTTAAATAATCTCCTAATGATTCAACTTTTTATCGGTGTCTTACATGATATATTGACGACCCTATCTACTCTTAGCATACAATATATCATGCATGGTATGTATGTATATGTTCAATCATAGTTTAAAAAGAAAAGGAAAAAAAAAAAAAGATGCTTACTTGTGGTAATCAAAATTTTTGAGCCAAAAACTGATTTGGACTTCTCCCCCTTGCTACCGTTTGATGGTGTTTCTCGAAGAAAATAGGGATTTGTGAAGATAGGTTTTTGTGTGTGTGAATATAAACTCGAAAGAAAAAGAGAGAATGGGTGCAAAAGAGAGTTAGGATCGGCCGAATGGTGTATTGGTATCTAGGGTTTGTGTGTGTATTTTGTTAGAGGGAAGAAAAAAATGGGTTTTATGGGGCAGTACGACTAGGGTGAAAAATGGGCTAGGGTTTGTTTTGTCTCACTTTTTATCTCTAGGGTTTTGAACATGTTGTGGTCGAACTTCGAAAAATAATTTCGGGGGAAATTTTCCAAGTAGGCATGTTACATGTATGGTGAAGTTGGAAAACAATGAGGCCACATTGATGAAGTTAGAATTTTCGACCATTGGGCCAATCCCACGCGGTCCAGTTTTTAACTCCAACGCAATCGCAAACAACAACCTCTCTCTTGGCCCAAACTTGCGGATCCCACCATGGCCCATCAAATAATCTAATCGATGCGAGTATATGTTTAAGTTCATTTTTATTTTGTTAATTTTGTTTCGATCACAAGTTGTGCTCGAGTAATAATCAAGCTAAAAAAATTTATTAAAATTCGGTTCATTTATTTTTTAAACAAAAAAATAAACTTGTTTACGAGTTGTTTAATTAATTTAGTCATTCTTTATATAAAGTAAATATCGTTATTACTTTTTTATTCATAAATCAAAACTGATCATTAGTTAAATAATTGTTCTTAACATTTTATTGTTTGAGTTAATTTATCTTAAAATCAAGCCCATATGTATAGTTTATGGTGTGTATATACTTTTATTATAAACACACACAAACACACATATAAATTAATTAATTAGAAGCAAGTAATCAATATCCAAATATTGTTTAAGTAGTTTATAAATTATAATTAAGATTTGAGTTACCTGAGAGCACATGGAGGAGAGAAAGAGAGAGGTGAGTGGTAGAAACTCGGAGAGAGCCCATGTTGGACCAAAAATTAACTAGGAGAGTTAATTTAGAAGTATATTTGTGAAAAGATCGATGGCAGGCCTTTGAGAATTAGAGGGCTAGCTTCAAGTGCATTTGTAGAGCTATGGAGGGTCGTGCAGGTGTTGGAAGAACCGAAGAGATTTTGAATTTAGAAGTGTTAAAATATTAATTAAATAATTAAATTTATTTTTTTTGGTATTAAAAGGGAAAATCATTGTGATTTTTGCACTTGAAGCGGTCATGATGGGCATTGGATGCTCTAAGCTGATCATTGTATTGTATGTTAGAGGGCACTCATCACCTAAGATCACAAATAGAGTAAACTGCCTTTTTGCATAAAATTAGATACAATGTGAGAAAGTCAGACAATTGGAGACCTGGCTCGTTGTGCAATTAAAAGGTTCTTAAGTTAATTAAACATGTTATAACTTGTACATCTCTAAAGATTTAGCGTTGTATAGCACTCTAGAAATTTCAGTAATTTTAAATATAATTTTATTGTGTGTGTTTTAATTGCTAATAATATTAACTGCTTGAAACAGTTATAAAAATACCTATTTATATGTGTTTGTTTTATTAAAATTGATTAATGGTCCAATTGACTTAGAAGTAACATCTTATATTAAAAGTTCATCCTTGTAGCTCACATTACTACACAGAAGAAACACTACTTTAAAAACCCATAACAGCTGAAACAGTTGCTCTGGAAACAAAGTTACCACGCGTCATGCTACTATTTTCCTCTTGCCACGTTCATCTTTCCCCTGACACGCACTAAGCACAAATCTCTCGACGATGTCGAGAGCCCATTAGAAAAGCAGATCGGTTCTCTTAAATTTAAGAACTCACGCAGACCCAACTCCTCACAACTCACAACTCTCGCAGAAAAACTATAAATCAGGAAGCTACTGATAAATTCTCTCACTTCTTTACTTATTTTTAATAACTAAAATTTAGTTCATGTTTTCCTTATTTACCAAAATGGGGACATGACATGTTAGGTTTAAATCGTATCAAAACATAAATATAAAACTATATAGGTCGAATAATACTGAACACTATTAAGTTTAAATCTAATAGTGAATTTAAAAATCATATCAAATTTAAAGATAAAAAGATGGTGTATGAAATTACTCATATTAAATTTATATCGGGTTTTGGATAGTATCAAAAATTGCTAACTTGGGTTGAAGGAACGCTTGTGTTTGGGAAAAAAAAAATGAAGGAATGCGACATACAAACTGTGAAATCACTTTAAAAAAAAAAAAGAAAAAAAGAAGGGCAATCAACTATTATCTTTTTTTTTTTCCTCAGCTATTAACTTGCACGCATTAAGATTGAGATTGTCACAGCAGCTTTATAAAATAATTGAGAGATAAAAATGTAGTATATAATATTACTCTATTTAAAAAACTGCAAAATATTAAAAATCTCTTCTAGCTTTGGCCTCTATGATTTTGAATAGTAAAAAAAAAAAAACCTTTGACATACTTTCAAAGAGGCGATTTTCAAACTGCCCTCACCTCAAAAAAAAAAAAAAAGTCGGAATTAGAGTCGATCGGACTAATCAGAGATCACCGGAGGCGAAAAAATGTCATTTGACGGCAGTGATGGATGCAGAATGTGTTGCTTGGAGTTGGGGACATACAAATTTCAAAAATTATCATTGAGCCTTTATTTCAAACCATTACTTGCTTATTTAATTTATTAAAATTTGGCAACATTGACCTAATTTACAAGTTAAAAACAAACAAAAATTTCATTAGTAACCATCTCAATATTATAGGGACGTTTGGCAAGAGACTTTGACTGCACTGTTTATAGACTTTTGATTTTCTAAAAAAATAATATTTTTATTTTTTATATCACATCAACTACTTTTTAACAATATTTTTTATTTTTTTATTACTATTAAAATAAAATACTCACTAAAAAATAAAATTTTTCATTTTTTCATACAAAAAATTTACGACATTCCTTATACTTTATATCACATTCAAAGAGTAATTATATATGCCACCCTCTATGTCTATCTTATGTCAACTAAAAGTGATGTGGCTTTTAAAATCACCATTGAATTTATTATTCATGATTATTGACTTTTGATTTAATGGTGATTTTAAAAGCGACATCACTTTTAGTTGATACAAGGTAGACATAAAGGGTGACTTGTATCATTACTCTATATCAAGTAAACTATATTAATACCGCATAATAAAAATGAACACACTTCACGACCACATAATAAAAATTAGAGAGAATCTTTATTACTCTTCAATATTTCTTTTCCTAACTTGAAAAAAATAAATACAAAATAAAAATAAAAATAAAAATTTTCAAAAAATCATAAATCATAAATCTATTGAAGAAAATTGATTATATCATGTAGTTGTACCGCTAATAGCGGCTAAAAAAATAAATTTGTAGCACTTAATAGAGATCCACCGAAATAAACTAAACAACGGCGAAAATGCAATTGAACCTTGTAATGGTAGAGGTAAACTTCATACTTCACATGCTCCCAGGCCCAGCCACATATATAGATTACATATTTTTGTAAGAGCACTATCAATAGATTTTTTTTATTAAATACAAAGAATCAAATTACTTTTTATTTTTCTATTCAGATAAACTCTACAATACATTTCCTTATCATTTTCTTATACCATTTAAATATTATTTCAAACAAATGTTAAAGAAGAGAGAGAGAAAAGAGAGTTTTTTTTTTTTTTTTATATATTAAAATAATGTTAATAGAACCACTTTTGCTTCTTTTTAGATTTATGGTACAACTCTTGATTCTTTTAGTGTTTTTCTAAATTAATAAAACAATAAGAGAATATGTTTCAAGGGTTTTTTAAGAGTTTTGCCTACATTTAGAGAAGAAAATGAGATTTAAGGAAGCAATGCCAAGATTTAGGGATTTTTTTTTTTTTTTTTTTTAAAAAAAAAGAACCATTGTAACAGCTTCTTTAAGAGCACTAGTATTGGCTTTCCTAAATTTCATTCTCTTTCATAGACGTAAGGAAAACTCTTAAAAAACCTACTGCCATGGCTATTCCAGGTGTTCCTTTAACCAAGGAAAACCCAAGAGGACCAAAAGAGTTTTTTTTTTTTTTAAGAGAATTTTTATTAAAACGCAAAAGCGTAGCCCTGGTACACAGGAAGTATACAAAAAGGCCACCTAAGAAGGGGAAGAAAAAAGTACAAGAAACTCCGAATAGCTAATCGCTAAAGGAGCTAAATAAGCAACAGTCCAAGAGAAAAGAGAATGGAAAAAGAAGGACTTGAGCTCCTCAAACGTCATTTCTTGATCCTCAAAAGATCTATCGTTTCGCTCTCTCCAAAGGCACCACATAAGATAGAGGGGCACCATCTTCCACACAACCGCACTATTGGAGCGACCCCCAGTTCACCAGCACTCGAAAAGCTCAATAACCCGCAAGGGCATAACCCAAGACAACCCAAAGCGACTAAGGATGGTATCCCATAAGGCACGAGCAATCTCATAGTGAAGAAGAAGATGATCCACCGACTCCCCTTGCTTTTTGCACATACAGCATCTATTAATTACGATAACATGTCTCTTACGAAGGTTGTCAAAGGTAAGAATCTTCCCAAGAACCGCTGACCAAGCAAAGAAAGCCACTTTCACAGGAGCTTTAGTCCTCCATATACTCTTCCATGGAAAAGGCTGAGCAACGTTGCGAGTTAGAACACTGTAGAATGAACTAACATCAAACTTTCCTTTGCGCGAGAGAATCCACCAAAGCCTGTCAATCCCTTCCCTCCTCTCCCTGAGAGAATAAAGAAGAGTGAAAAAGGACGCAACGGAGTCCAGCTCCCAGTCGTGCGCCGCTCGGACAAAACTGATCTCCCATTGAAGGGAGCCACTATAGAAGTCCATATGATCTGCAACAAGCGCATTCTTCTCACAAGCAAGGCCGAATAAAACCGGAAAGGCGTCATTGAGCGGCACCAAAAGAGTTACCCTAGAGAAAACTTTTTATATTAAAATAATGATAAGAGAAAAAAGTGTTACCCTAGACTTAAGGTAACATTTTCTCTAGGGTAACTCTTTTCTTCCCTAGACCAAAAGAGTTACCCTAGAGAAAAGTGTTACCTTAAGTCTAAGGTAACACTTTTGTTTCTCTTATCATTATTTTAATATAAAAAGTTTTCTTTTTTCTCTCTTTTTTCTCTAAGATTTATTTTAAACAATATTTAAATGTACCATATTTATTTGAATATAGTACATTTAAAAAAAATTAAAGAAAATCATTGCTAATGCTCTAAATGTCTCCTAAACCAGGAAAAACCCAAAAGGACCTAAAGTGTTACACTAGGTCTAGGATAACACTTTTTCTTTCCTTACTATTATTTTAATATAAAAGATTTTATCTTTTCTTCTCCTTTCTCTAAGATTTATTTTAAAATATTTAAATGGGTTTTCTTTCCTCTTTTTTTTTTTTTTTTTTCCAACATTTAATTTAAGAATATTTAAATGATATAGAGAAATAAAAAATGAAGATATTGTAGAGTTTATTTGAATAGAAAAAAAGAAAAAAAAAATAGTTTGATTATCTACAATCAAAGAAATTCTAAAAGAAGCCATTGCTACTTGCTAGTAGGGGTGTACAAGTTCACCGCGTACCGCGTACCGACCGAGTTTCGACCGTCTTTAACCGCCTACCGTCCACTGGCGGTCGGTAGGCGGAAGAAAAATTTCTTCCGACAATTGTCGGTCGGTAGGCGAAAATGGTTTGTACCGACCGCCCTACCGATTTTAACCGACTTTAACCGACATTCACATTCTCATAATCAATATAATTGGAAATGAGAAAAATTCATATTTTGATAAATCTGATCATATTGTGCCACATCACTTTGTAAGAGTTTTTTTGTAAAAATTTTTAAAAGTATTTTATGATGTCACTATGAGAATGTAAATGACCGACCTAATAGGTTTGTGAATGTTGATTATGAGAATGTAAATTTGAAACAGTTTTTTATTTATTGGGTCATATTATATTTTAAAAATATTCATAATTTTTAAAATGACATATTAGAAACCCTATTTTTCGACCCAAAAAATAAATAGGCTGCAAGGCCATAACCTAAAAATTGGCCCAAAAAGTGCATGGGGCCACCCTAGTCGAACCAGAAACTTGACCCGATTTAACCGACATTTCCGACCGTCATTACCGACAAAAGTCGGTAATGTCGGTAGGCGAAACAAGCCTTCATGCGGTAAAGTCGGTACAATTTTTGACTTTACCGACTGTGATTTGGCGAAAGACGAAAATGCTATTTTCGACACCGACTTAACCGACGAACACCCCTAATTCTAGTGCTATTAGTTTAAGGAAGAAGCGAATATGTTTCAAAGTGTTTTTTAGGAGTTTTATTTTGTACATTTAGGAAAGATAATGAATTTTAGGAAAGATAATGAATTTTATGCTAGTGCTATGAGAGAGGGAGAGTTAGAAAGAAAGAATTGGGTTGCCTTAAAAGGAATTGTTAAAATGGAATCTTTTTTAAGTTGCGGTATTTGAAAGAACTTGTTTTGGGAGTCTTCTAAAATTAGGCTTGATATACTCCAATTTTTAAATTTATATCTTAAACTTTCAAAAGCAATGAGACCCAAACCTCAGAAAAATGGTTAGGTTTGTTAATGTAGTGAAATAAAGGTGATAACTGTTTTTAAAAGTCTATTCAAATGAGGTCTATATTAGAAAGAATGTTTTGTATAGAGTACACTTGCTTTTTAAAAAAAAAAAAAAATCCAAAAATAACTGACTCATTACTTATATTTAATTAAAAATTAACAAAAAGAGAGAGAGAGAGAGAGAGTAGCCTATGTGTACTATGTTTTAAATGGGGGTATCTAAAGGCACCAATGTACAAAAGAGATCTCCAACAAAATGAGCTAGAAGAAAAATATATAAACATAGAAGATTGCTCTCGAGTTAATAAAATACAGGGGATTACCAATCAAAACTTAGGAGCTAGTTTCAAAGCTTACCTGTATAGAGAAGCAACATCCACAGAAGATAGCCTTCTGATAAGAGGAAAACGTCAGAGCATTAGATCAAAAAGATCAAGGCTCTTTTGTTGTCACTAAGAAGCTACAAGCCTATCTTAATCCCCAAAACTATCAAATTATGCAATGGTAGGGTCTGTTGAAACTCGATCTTTATGTCATCATCCTCTAAGCCTACAAGCTCTTTTGTTGTAAGCCCATATCAACCTCAAACAAATCAAAAAAGAATAGGAGGGGACAAAATGGTTAAAGAAGAAGGGGAAGAAGGAGAAGAACATTATACTTTCATCATGATCAATATCATAAAGTGCATTGGCACCATTGAAGCATTGTCCAAAACAAGCTAAAGCTATATAAATCCTCAAAGCATACATATCTCAACAGTTGGGCTCAATCAAGTTTGAACTCCACTTGCACCAAAACTAACGAGTCACTAGGGCTTGTCTAGAGAAGGCAGAAGGATGTTCTGCTCCTCACTGACAGAAGCACAAGAAACACATCGAGCATAGCACATTAATACTTAACCTTATTTGGGGTCTAGAATGTAGCATCACTAACCAAAATATTAGCCTCAGATTCTGAAATTTGATCACATTTTATACTATCAGAAAAAAAAATTGCAACCAATCCATTGTTAGAGAACATCCCATAGATTTCCCACAAACCCCATTGTTTGTGTAATGCAGGTTTTAAAGATGCTTGGATTAATATTCTAAAACAATTGTTTGTACAACAATATCACCATAACAATTTTATATGACCTTATGATTCTCTAACTAGTATAACAATGCGATTGTAAAGGCCCTAGATCAACAAAAGTGCAATCCAGAACATTACAACCTTGGAAATAGGCCAAGCGTAGGAATTGAATGGTGAGGGGTAGTTCTTAACTAGAACATATGTAAGAGGGCCCTAATGGGAAGAGCAGCCTAAAGATAGACCCCGAAGGAGATCTGCAAAAAATTAACAAAAAGCACAATTGGCACAGAACAGACTAAGCAACAATACAGTGTACGAAGCAAAGATATTAGTAGATAAATCAATCCACCACATCACATCACACAGGACGATTAATTCACACTTGAAGATAAGAACCAATCGATTAGAACTTATGCCGCAGTCATCATCAGTTAAGAAAAAAAACCCTAATTCTTATCCGAAACAACATCACATATCTGTGTGTTAAGGAAGACGGGAAAAATTGCTGATTAAACAGCCAAAACGCAAAATCAAAAACCCATTTTAGCCAAAACCATCCTATGTATAACCATTGACCAACAAAAGATATGAAGAAAAAAAGAGAATATGTACTATTACTCTTTTTTTTTTGGTTCATACTCAAGAGGTGTTAGGGCACTCTTTAGCAAGATGCCCTTGCTGCCCGCAGTTGAAACACCCGCTTCTTCGTCCGGAACCACCGCCACTGAACCTTCCCGAAACTCCGCCGTTTCGGCAATCCCTAGCCAAGTGCCCGAACTCCCCACATGTAAAACACGCGCCGCCGCCTCCACCACCTCCTCCGCCTCGACCACCACCTCCACCACCATTACAGTCCCTCGCCAGGTGCCCGTACGCCCCGCACGAGTAACACGCTCCGCCGCCTCCTCCACCTCCACCACCTCCACCGCCGCCATTGTTTCCGTTAGGACAGTCCCTAGCCATGTGCCCAACCTCGCCGCAAGTGTAACAACCGCCGCCGCCGCCGCCGGCGGAGGCGGGATTTCCTCTGTTACAATCCCTAGCGATGTGCCTCGTATCGCCGCAATTGTAACACCCGGCCCCGCCGTTGCGCCTATCTCCACCGCTTCTCCAGCCACCACCTCCGCCGCCGCGTGTGGACCTGCCGTAACTGTAACTTTCCTTCTTGGTGGCCTGGAGGGGAGATCCGTTGGGTCCGGTGACGTCGACGGCCTTAGTCTTCTCGTTGACGCCGAGCTCGATCTGGAACTCGACGAGGTCGCCCTCGGCCAGGCTACGGAAGCCATCGGATTTGATCGCGGACTGGTGGACGAACAGATCTTCGCCACCGTCGTCGGGCGTGATGAACCCGAAGCCCTTCACATCGTTGAACCACCGGACCACACCAGTCGACCTCTCCTCCGCCATTGGATCGAACCCTAACCCTAGCCCTTAACCAATATTGACTGAAAGCAGAGAGATTAGAGATGTATGAGCGTCTTTATATACTGATACGGCAAAAACCCTAATCGCCTCCGCTTCTCTAATTCCCTAATTCGCTTTAGATCCTCTTACGTTTCACGTGGTTTTCGGTCTACGCTAATAACCCCTGGACGCCACCTTGTTGGCTTGTTTTAAGCAATTCTTTTGTTCTTTATTTTTTTTTTGTACGAAATTCTTTTATTGTAGTAAAATTTTTTAATTGAATGTATTTAATTGATTTCTTTTCTCTTTTTAGTTAAATTTACGCTAGACTCTAAGAATAGATATAGTTTACATTAAACATACATGTAAAAAATCATTAAGAATAAATATCAATATAAAAGATGAAGTTACAGAAAATTTCACTCATTTAATTTAGAGAAAAACATTTTTTTTTTAATTGTATACAAACATTTCTTAAGGCTTGGATTATTATTTTCAATCACAAAAGTTGACGTTTTAGTATTTTAATATTTACTATTTTAGAAAATTCTTAATTTTTAATGTGCAATAACCAAATATTTAACAATTTAATTAGAAATAAATAAATAATAACTAAAATTTTAATAACACCAACATAAAGTATTGTAAGATTCTGACCTTCCGGACCGTCTCAACCATTTAATCGATATTCTATAGTTGAGATTGCCATCACCTGTTTTAAAATAAATAAATAAATGAATGATGTATGATTTTTAAGTGAGATTAATCTTAAATTAGGGGCGTCTAAATTTTGTAGACAGAAGCCAAAAACCTCATAATGACCATATAATGTAGTCCTATAGAATTGTATAATTAATTAAACTTAGCCAATTATAGTGTCCCGTTTAATAATAATTTCTCCTTTATTTTTACTGAAAAAAAAACATTTTTTTCAAAATTATTATCAAACAATTTTTTTTAATTTTTTTTCTTACAAACAATTCAAAACTCATTTTTACTATATATCACATTAATAACTTTTTATTATTTTTCAAACAAAATTATTTACCAAATGACCCAGCATCTTACGCAGCTATGGTGAGAAACGAGGCCAAATATTTGTTAAAAAAACAAATTTTATCCTTTAAATTTGGGAACAAAATATTTTAGGTCTTTTTTTTTAATTATATTTTGGCCCTTCAAAAAAAAAAATCAACACATTTCAGCCCCCTCAAGTTAAATTCTGAGTTTCGTTCTTGCCTTGTTATAAAAAATAAAACAAATAAAAAGAAAAAAAGAAAAAACTATGTTAGCATGGTAGATAATTATATGGTAAAAATGTGGTTTTTAACATTACTCTTGTTATATTACCTGATGTTTGGTACTCTTAACTCACTAGATAAAACATTTTAAGATTAAATTGGTCTTTGATTATTTAAGAGGAATTAAGAATTGAAAAGATAATGATTGTTAAACTTAACAATTTTCCCTACGTCGCACTTCTCTTTAAGGTCCACATGCGGGAGGAGATGTTAAGAGTCACATTTTTATAATAGAAATTAAATGATTAAATTAATCAATTACTTTTAGCTTAAGCTATTATAATAAGTGGTAATTTAATATGGTATAAAAGTTAAGGTTATGAGTTCAAAACTTGTTTATATCATTTATCTCTTATTTTAATTAAATACTCTACGTGTTAAGCTTCATTTATTAAGAAATAGTCAAATCAAACTTTTTGGATGCTATTATATACATAAAGACAATTATAACAAGCTAGTGATTTTAGATTCATTTGGATTTGCGATTTTAAAACGTAATAATTGTCATTGAAAGTGTGCACTTAGTAAATTTATGATTTGACATTTAAAATTGTGTGTTTTTAATAACACATTCTCTTGCCTACTATTTGAACACCAATTTTCCTATGCTTTCAAACAGGAATTTAAAAAAAAACACTCTCCAATGATACACTTTTTGTAATTTTGTTTAAAATCGTACTTTTTGAATGCAGAATTGCAGGGCCAAATAGACTCCTAGTCATGCCAATAATGTGATTTAGAAAATGAAAACATGGAGCACCCTAGGATCTACAACTAGAATTATGAGACCACCAGAAATAGGTTCATGCCATTTTTTATTTTTCTTTTATTTTTCTTCTTTCTTTCTTTTTTATTTTTTATTTTTCCCGGCTGTACTGACCCATTAAGTCAAAACATGCAGGTTCTTTTAAGATCAATGACAACAAATGAAGTTGAGAATAAGGTTGAAGTTGGATTCAGCTATAATGCTTGACTATAATCCATGACCCCTCATAAGTAAAACTTCTGTAGAGGCTATATCAATACAACCGCTTGATTAGGAAAGTAAGAAAAAAAATAAGAGAAAAATTACAAAGTCGATTACCTATCTACAGAATGCAGTGGAAATCATTGAATGGTTGCCACTTTAAAGCGAAATGGAAGACATTTGTACAGGTAATCAGGCATTAGTAGACTTCCACATTCCATTGCTCTGCCTTCTTCAACTGCTTTTTGTAGTCGAACCAATCAATGCCTATAAAATGCAGCAAACAAAAGATTGGAGGCACTATACATAGAATATCATCTATAAAGTCAAACCAAAAGTCAAAAGCTTCTTACCATCTCTAGCAGCCAATGACACCATTATTTCATCGATTCCCTTTTCCATCCCCTTCAGTCCACACATATAGACATAGGTGTTATCCTTCTTAAGCAACTGCCATAGCTCTTCTGCATACTGAGCCATTCGGGTTTGAATGTACATCTTCTCTCCTTTCTCATTAGTTTGTTCTCTGCTCACGGCAAAGTCAAGTCTGAAATTGTTGGGGGCCTTCTCCTTCATTTTCTCAAATTCCTGTCTCATTATAAGAGATTCTTCAGTGTATATCTCAAAGCACAGGCATACAATTTTTGATGAGTGAGGAAACTCTAATCTACCTCACCTCCTTATAAAGCAGCGAGCTACTTGTGGGAACACCCAAAAAGAGCCACGCCAAACCATTGAACTGCACAACATGTCAAAAAGCTGAATCAGTCATGAGCTGATGCATAAACAAGAATTCAAGAACTACATATATTTTCTCTAGTATGCCAGATATGACATTTATGATATCTGGTTTCAAGCAGTCACAGATTTTCACATTGGGTGAGTGCATTGCCGACATTAAGTAGGTGGGTGGATTATAAAAGTGTCCATGAGTGTTAAGCCCCATATTAATTTTTTATTAAGTGAAACTGAACTTTATAAATAATTATAGGAAGCTCCAATTGTAATTTTGACTAGTCTTTTTTAAGTAATAGCATAAATATTGCTATTGCTTTTTCCGGGTCATGCAACAACTGCATTATCCATGACTGTTCTTTGATGATGCTTCAGCCCAATTCTTATATCAGTTTCAATGAGACATACACAAGTTATATGAGTCAAGGGTTTACGAAGACAAGATTGATTGCATTCTATCTACCTTGTAGTCCTCATACTTCTCAAAGAACATTTTCCACAAAAATGAGCGGAAAGGAGCAATGCCAGTTCCAGTTGCAAGCTGAAACAGATGATTCAATTATCACCAACCTATGGAAATCACTTAACTGAAAAATAATAAAGAATATATGAAGAATCCACACAATCAGTTGACATTGTTCTTGCTAAGATGACAAAACTGAATATTACCATGATGACAGTGGCAGTGGGATCTTTTGGCATAAGCATTTCTTTCCCAACAGGTCCTGTAATCTTTACTTCAGATCCAGGTTTCAGGTCACCTGAAATTCAAAACATTTAGAGCTACTAGGGTGCCATAGCTAAGACATCTTCCATAATGTGGTGTAAGCCTTTTAGTTATTACAACTGTTCCTCATAAATTACATTTAACACCAGAAAGATGGGCAATGTTTCTTTAGAATTTGGGAGACGGAGATTTTTTTTTTTCCCAGAACTATAGGCTGCATCCTTACACAAGAAATTTGAGCAGACGCCTTTAACAATCTCTCCTTGGTCGTTGGTGTACACAAGCCGTTTCACACAAAGAGAAACCTGTATGAAGATAACAGATAAGAGGACCATTTGAATTGACACCAAAGGAAAAGAAAGGTAATTATGGGAATATGTCAACTGATCAGATGAATTTGCAATAGGGGCTTGTGTTAAAACATGGTAGATGAGATATAAATAATACAAACTTCACAAAAACTCAAAACCCATTAGAACATAAATGTAATTGGAAACTTAAACTATCATAGCAAATACGGATCAATGTAAATAAAAATTAAAAACTTACAGTTTTGGAGTCTCCAAAGTCACCAAGGGCACTGCTGGCAATTGAGTATAACCTCAGCTTGTGAGGCTTTCCGTTCTTGTCAATACCATCTGCAATTACCCCAATTGATTGCCCTTCTCTGTAGGGGACCTCTCCTAAGCCAACCAATCAACCAGTTAACTCAAACAGATCGACTTCTCAGACCTCAGGTCGAATTAATCAAAGTTAATGTTAAAGACGAGCTCGTTAGATTCTCGGTGTCCGTGCTTAATATCACAGTTCTATACGTAAAGACAAACTTGTTAGATTCTTAGTGCTTGTGCTTATCACAGTAACTTAAAATATGATGGGAACTGACGTCCTTTTATTGCAAGTCCATGGATACATTTACATACGTTGCGACTGTCATATTTGTTAAAATATTAAATATTAAATTTAACATTTTCTATCGGCTAAACATTTTAAGATAATTGGCGATTTAATATAATATTAAAATTAAAAGTTCTAAGTTCAAACTTTATTTCCATTAATTTAAATTTTATTTCAATTAAATATTATACGTATTAAGTCTCGCTTACTATTTTTTATCGGCTTCAACTTTTAAGATAACTTATCATTTAACAACATTAATAAGGCCCAATAATGGCTATAAAACATTAAGGAGCAAATTAAAGCCACCAATAAAATCAAAGTAATAGTTTTCATAAATAAAGATGCCAACACATCAAATAATCCAAATGTGTACTACATATCGAAGAGTTAATCGAAGTCACCTTTAAATATTAATTGAGAATAAAAAAAATTAGCAAACGAGCTCATACCCTCAGTGCTGAAGACCATGTGCCAGGTTTCTCCAGGAGCATCATCACCGGTAATCTTAGTGTTGAGGAGGCATCTGCCAACGTAAGGTTCCTTTGGTCTGAACTTGTTCACCACCACACCTTCCTCCATTTTCTTTGACACCTTCTCAACCTTAGCAGGAGCCTGTGTGGTGACCTGGGCTCTGATTGAAGCCACTCTTCCGCCAACAGAAACATCCCTGTACTGCAAAGGAACCTGAAAAACCAAAAACCCATGTCGTAAAACTCCAAGCAAAACAAACCCAATGAGAATTAAAAACAGACACAACCAAAACTATGTTGTATATATAATCTGCACTAATTCTAACACTAACCTTCTTGAAGGATATTCTTTCTGGTGAGATAATAGAGGTTCTGGAGGGTAGAGAAGCAGACTTGGAGGATGGAAAGGAGACCGTGGCAGTAACTGCAGTAGCCATGGTTGTGGTGCTGATGGATATATCAGCTATAGCAACAGAAAGAAAGTAATGGTGTTTTGGGGTAGTGAGGTGTTGGTGAAGAAGCCCGAGAAAGAGAGGGGTAGGATCTTTTTGGTTGGCAATGGATTAAGAGATTGAGTGGAGGAGATTGTAAGGCTAATGCAGTGGTAGATGTGAGGATAAGTCTATGTGTAATGTATGACTCTCACCCCACTTCTCACGAGTCAAGGCCATTTGGAAATCTTCCAAAGTCTATGGTCACTAACTTTCATCGGTGTTTTTATTCACCACAACACAAAAAGGGACGTTGATGGGTACACAGACAAGTGTGAGCGAATACTGTTACATCGTCAATTATCCAAAAATCTGAAGCCACGTACAGTACATATATGTTGAATTTTATTCTAATATTATTTTAAATTATTATTTATTTTAAAATTTTAAATTAATAAGAAATTAATATTTAATTATTTAATTAATATTTTAACAAATACTAATAAAAAATGAAAAATGAGATAAAATGATAATGTCAATAAGAATATTCAGTGTATTATTATTTGTCTCGACATAATTTTCTTTCGCATCAAGATAACATGATATTTTTGTTAAATAACTATTTATCTTAAAAATTTAAACAATTAAAAAAATAATATATGTAATCATTTAATTAATAATTAATACTCTTCCCTTAAGTTGATAAGAAATTAATGATAAATTTAATCGTTTAGTTAATAAAAAATGATAATTTTCCTTAAACTTTGAACTTTATTACTTTTACAATTACCCTTCTAAAGTTTAAAAATTCTCAATTTATTGTATTAAACTTTTTATTTTTTTACAACCTCACCCCTTCCGTTAGGGTTTGAAATAAAATCAAACTATCGAAGAGTAAAATTACCTTTATAGTAGTTACCCATTGGTCGCAAGGTGTGTCACCGGATCCACCAAACCCTTTAACCCTTCCCCCCCCCCCCCCCCCTTTTTTTTTTAATGTGAATAATGGTATTTTATGAATTTCAAGAGCCTTCAAATCTTAACGGAGATGTGAGATTTTTTTTATTTTTTTTATTTTTTAATTCGATACACTAAATTTAGAGTTTTTAAATATTGAAAGGTAATTGCAAAAGTAATAAAAGTTTAAAGAAGTTAAGTGAAGTTACCATTTAAAAAAATATGCATTTCTAACATGCTAAATGACACGTAACAAAATTATAAACTCAGTTAGATGAACAAATTTATAAACAGTATTAGAGAAAATTTATCAAACTCAGTTTAGAAAAATTTCTATTCCACATTAAATTCTCACTCATCCCAAAATTTTAAAATTTTAAATAATTATAAATTTAATAATTTAATTAATATTATAACAACACATAAAGAAAACATATTAACATAATGATAAATTACCAATTATCGTATTATTTTGATATCATGATAAATGAGCAATTACTTAAAAAATTAAATTTATAAAAAATGCTCAATTTAATCAATTTACCGTAGTTTTAACAACTAAACATAACATTGATATATAAAGATAAATGGAGGTAAATATTTTATATGAATAAAAAAAAAATGTGATTCAAAAAAGGCAAGAAAAAAGAAAGAAAGAAAGAAGAAATAGCTTTAAACAAATGACATTAACAACAGTTCAAATAATCCTCTCTCTAGCAACATCATTCAATAATTTTGGTCATGACAATTCACTGATTCAATCACATACGTAAATAGCATAAAAATCTCCTAAATTTTACATACCTTGGTAATTGGTAAATCTTATGTACGAAATGTAGCATATACATTTTGTGTGGAAGTGTTACAAATTTACAATAAAGCACATGAGGTGGAGTCTCACTACGTGTCTATATATATATATAATTCTGTGCAATTTTCTTGAATTGATATCTTCATATATAATATTCTACCATGATACATGAT
The DNA here is from genome assembly GCA_900184695.1 of Betula pendula. NCBI lineage: Eukaryota > Viridiplantae > Streptophyta > Magnoliopsida > Fagales > Betulaceae > Betula > Betula pendula. Next base: position 392,480 of record FXXK01000023.1, on the reverse strand, counting down.
ACTGCTAATCACCTATTGAAAAAATGACTGATATGTCAATATAATAAAATAGCAGTGAGATAAAAGTGTGGTTTGTAATATTATTCTAATATACATTTTTTTTAAAAAAAAAATTTAATCATTAATTCCATATTAAATGATCAAGATTTGACCCCATCAAAATTTAACACTTTTGTCAACCCTTACTAAATTTTATTACATTTCAAAAGTGATAAATGATTATTCAACATAATCTCAATAATTCAATTTAAAAATAATTATTGAAATTTAATACATTATACATAAAATATATTAAAAGTTAGAAGAGTTTAATTAATTTGGAGACAAATTTTCTTTTAAATTAAATTAAAAGAAATTTCTTTAATTTAATCTATTAAATTAATATTTATCGTTAAACTACGTAATTCTTACATGCAAATTGTTTTTTTACAAGTCTATTAAAAATGCAAGTGCAAATATTTTACTCGATTGGGAGAATTTTCTCCGAGCCAAACTTTGACCTTAATTTGGACATAAGCAACGACGTCGTTTCTATATGAAACCTTACGGTAAAAGATTTTTGGGGCGAAAATTGAGCATTTGAGCGGTTCTTTTGAACGTTTAATCCCACCCCCCTCCCCCTCCCCTCCTCTCTCTCTCTCTCTCTCTCTCTCTCTCAATTTCGTCGCCAACATCCGATTCTCGTGGAGGAACAAAGCCCTAGACGACTCGGTTCACTCGGATCAAAATTCCAAATGCTCTGAACAAGAAAGCATACAAATTCTTTGTGTTTCGTGAGGGGCGTCGTCATCAACTATTTGAATTCCCTTGCTACCGTGAGTTCCAATCCTTTTGTTTCCTCAATTCTATTCCGTTTTTCTTTCTTCCACTCCTCAATGCCTAATTTCTCTGTTATTTTTCATTTTTGAAATAATGTTTAATTTATATATATTAAGGCTCGTGCATTATATTGGAGAGAGTGTCAAGATGATTCTATTGATGCCAAATTGTGATTACACAAACTGCTTTCCATATTTTTGCTATAATTTTGTTTCTACTATGAAAGAATAGGATTTGGTGGCATATCTTTCTTGTGACCGAAAAGTGTAATGATTGACTGTATATGCTTTTCAAATTTCTCCTCATTTGTGAGTTTGATTGCATTCCCTCGGTTTCGGTTTGCATTATGTGTTTGTCTTGAAGCCGTACTCAGAGACAAAGTTTGAACTTAGGACCTTTGCTTTGGTAGCATAATTATTCACCACTCATTTTAAAAGCTTAAGCTGATATGAAATAGTTTATTTAATCATTTAATTAATATTCTAACGCTCTTCTTTACTTATGGGTTCAAACTTGCCCTTAATAAATGAGGCCTAACATGTGAATATTTAATTAAAATATGAAGTGAATAACAGAGACAAGGTTTAATTCCGAACCTTTACTCTGATATCATATTAAATCACGACTCATTCAAAAAATCTAAACTGATAGGAAATGGTAGATTGAATCATTTAATTAATAAGCTCCACCACATTTTGGTAGGATACTTCTCATGGCTTCCAGTATTTTTTTCTAGACAAGGGTGTTTCGAGCTTTGCCTCAACTAGTCCCTCCACCACGTGCAATCACGTTGAACCCGGGGGGCGATCCCAATGGGATTATTGCATAAGTGAGGTTTCGTATTCTTGACCTCGTGGCTTCCAACAGTTGTTGTAACACGTGAATATTTAATTGAAATATGAGGTGAATGATAGATACATGGTTAAATTCAAAACCTTTACTCTGATATCCTATTAAATCACGACTCATCCAAAAAACTTAAACCGATAGAAAATGGTTGATTGAATCATTTAATTAATAAGCCCCGCCACGTTTTAGTAGGATACTTCTTTCCAATATTTTTTTTCTAAATAAGGGTGTTTGGAGCTTTGCCTCAACTAGTCCCTCCACCACGTGCAATCATGTTGGACCCGGGGGGCGATCCCTATGGGATTATTGCATAAGTGAGGTTTCGTACTCTTGGCCTCATGGCTTCCAACAGTAGTTGTACATTTTACGTACTGTAGTTTGCAGTTTCCGTTTTCACCTTCCATTTTCACCTGATTTGGTCTTCAATTCAAGGAAAGCCTCCAATAGTGTGTATCCTAGTGTTTAGGGTGAGTTACAGTTCCTTCAACAGGGAAGAGAACCTTTGATGGCCATTTGAAAATCTTCTATGGACTTCCAGCTATGGTTTTAGTGTTTGGGGTGTAAATTATATGGAACATGTCTCTTGCAGCATCCAAAATGGACTTTCAATCCTAGAGGAGTTGGACCTGCTTGTTTAAAGTATCACCTGAGACTCCAAGGTGATGGTCAAGCAAATTGCAAGATAAATTTGTCATATGATCAACAAGAAATTTGTTTGACTGCAATACCAGCTTAATGGAAATTGTGTTTGATATGCTTACAATAGAATCCTTTCTACTGCACTTGCGCTGGTACTGTGTATCTTCTTATTTATAGATCTAGTTCATTCAGCTTCCCTGAATATGATATTTTCATATTTCATTTTTTACAATCTGCATACTTTAGTTCAGTATGTGGTGATATTGAAAAGAGAAGCAATTGTTAGACGAAATTTTAAGTTTTAATAAACACTTGGATATGTATGTCTCCATGTTATGCTGTTTGATACAAACATTTTACAGGTGCTGCAATGATTATTCTTTTGTTTACAATAAGCATGAAGCAGAATGAAAGAAGAACAACAAAAAATAAAGATAAATTTCATGCTGAACAGAGTTTCATTAGTCAACAATGGAGTTTGGTAGAGTCTCACCATTGAAGGGAAGATGAATCACACCTCAAAAAGAGAGAACTCATCTCAATAGCTTAGAGCTTTATGGGGCATTATATATGCTATCTACTTATTCAAGTGGAATTAGGATAAAAGAGACTACGATTTAAAGGAGAACATAAAAGATAAAGATAATACAAAACAATACAAGTTTAGGACTACTAAGGCTACTACGAAATTAACATTGTCTTGATAAGAGATCTTTTGGATGTCACATTTACTATTCACCGATGATACATTGATCTTTTGTGGCGCCAATGAGGATCACATTCGTAATGTGCGTTGCCTGTTTCTTTGTTTTGAATCGGTCTCGGGGTTAAAAATAAACTTGTCCAAATCAGAGTTTATACCTATTGGTGAGGTGAATGATATAGTCAGTTTGGCTAGCCTTTTCAAGTGTCGGGTGGCTCGGCTTCTGATGAAGTACTTGGGCCTTCCGTTGGGGGCACCTTATAAGTCGATTGCTATATGGAATGGTATCTTCGAGAAGATGGAAAAGAGACTGGCCAGTTGGAAGAGGCTGTATTTGTCAAAAGGTGGGAGGCTGACGCTGATAAAAAGCACTTTGTCGAATTTACCTACTTATTTGTTATCCTTGTTTCCTATTCCAGTGGGTGTGGCAAACAAGTTAGAGAAACTCCAACGCGACTTTTTATGGGGTGGTCTCACTGAGGAGTTCAAGTTCCATTTGGTTAAGTGGTCATAGATTTGTTCTCCTTTGCAGTTTGGTGGTTTGGGCGTTCGTAATTTGTGTAAGTTTAATCAAGCACTGTTGGGTAAATGGTTAAGGAGGTTTGCTACTAAAAAGGAAGCTTTTTGGTGGTTGGTAGTGGAAGCAAAATATGGTAGTTTGAATGGAGGCTGGTGTTCTAAGGAAGTGGAGGGGCCGTTTGGTGTTGGAGTGTGGAAACATATTCGGAGGGGGTGGAGTGTGTTTTCGAGGTATCTTTCTTTTGATGTTGGAGATGGTTCCCTTATTAGCTTCTGGCATGATGTTTGGTGTGGCACTCAATTTCTGAAGGATGTTTTTCCGGAGTTATTTCACATTGCTCGGTGTAAGGAGGCGAGGGTATTGGATAATATGGAGATTTCTAATGGGGTTGTGCTTTAGAATGTGCCTTTTTCACGAGCTGTTCAAGATTGGGAGGTTGAGGTGGTGCTTTCATTTTTTGGCTTGTTGTATTCCTCCAGACGGCGACAAGGGGGGGAGGATTGTATTCGGTGGATTCCCTCAAAACGAAAGCTGTTCGAGGTGCGTTCATTTTTCCATGAGCTATCTACTTCGGGGGCCTCTTCCTTTCCTTGGAGAAGTATCGAGAAAGTTAAAGTTCCTATGCGAGTGAGTTTCTTTGTGTGGACGGCAGCTTTTGGTAAGATCTTGATAGTGGATAATTTGCGTAAGAGAGGAGTCTTAGTGGTGGGGTGGTGCTGCATGTGTAAGCGGAGTGACAAATCTATAGATCATCTTCTTTTGCATTGTGATGTGGCATGTGATTAATGGAGTGCCATTTTCTCTCTTTTCGGCGTTACTTGGGTAATGCTTGAGACCAGGGACGGAGGGAGGGGGGGGCCGGTAGGGGCCCTCCCGACCCCC